>BGPR01011602.1:0-14352 GCA_013235015.1 Araneus ventricosus | reverse complement strand
CCCTCTTTCTTTCCTATGTTGAATAAGCTCCCCTAGCGACTGTGGTTTGACCTTGAAGAACGCTAAGTTTCTCATATCGGTATTGGTCTCGGCCAATGTTTTCTACGCGTTTCATTCCGATACGTTTCTGGCACGGAGCTTTTGGCTTCTCGGGTTTTTACTTTGAGATGGATGCGTAAATAGATAAAATTCGTTGATTTGATTGTGATGCTTCATTATTACGAAAAAACCTAAAGCAGCATTATTTACACCAACATGAAAATAAACCGACAAAGTTTCGATCGATCTCTATGCCTGCAATTCAATCATTTTTTAAAAGCGGGAGCGAAAAAAGAACAAATTCTGAAATTGATAAAGACGAGGAACAGAGTTCAAACCAAGATTGCCCCAATTTTAAACGTTCTAAGCTCGATATTTTGGGAGATGAGGAAGAAGAAATTATTCCAGAACAGACGGACACTACCAAAATTACCAGCGAAATTCCGGGTTCCCGCGAGTCGCCCAATCCCAGTGTCGCAGAATTGCTGCAGAAATTGATGATAAATCAGATAAATGTGCTAATAAGTTTCAAAGTTTTTGTTTCATAAAAAAAGCAATTATTTATCGCATTTTAAATTAAAAACATACAAGAAAGGCATTTTGTGCCATACTTTATTTTTTTTTTACAATAAACAAGAGGCATAAATTTTTAAATAACATCTAACATATTGAAAAATATTTCATTTACATGAGCTAGTGATGTATTGTTTTGAAAAAATCACCAAAACAGACAGACACCAAGTACCCAAATATAATTTTCTGCATAGGTATTTGTGTAGTATGCTTAATATTACTTCTGAAACAACTTGATGCTTCATTATTGTTAATTATCTTCCCAAAGAAAGGATTAATTTTCATATGCTTTTGTTTATTAATTTTAAAATTATATTATACAAATAATAAAGATGTTATAATGTTTTTAATTTATATTTGTCGTATTTTAATAGTTGTAGGCTGATATAAGTATTTAAAAAAAGAAAGCAAAATATTTATAGTCGCACACTTATTCTGCAGACTATTTTTAAGAGACCCAACCTCCGTTGCAGACTGTTGAAAAGTATTCTGCCACTGAGATGTAATGGTGATATACTGAAAATTGATAGTTTGTGAGTTATAAGCTAAAAACTAGGATAAAATTTTTTCATCTTTTTGGACTATAACTAAAATTCTAACAAAAATTTTTGGTGGCAGACCTCAGATTTGTAATCAGCACCCCAAAAAATTACAACTTCTCCAGAATTTTATTTTTTAAAAAACTACTTAATGACTGGACTACTAAGAAAAAGCGAAAAAAAGCCAAATGTAGAAGTCACACCAATCAAGAGCTGTGGAAGCTGCAGCTCAAGGGTATCTAATTTCAATGGGAGAAAGGGTTGTTTTTTTTTTTTTCCTGAGTGAGCTCTCCACATTGCTGAATGAGCGAATGTAGGTCCTTAGGAGAGGCAAAACTCACTGCAGCTCTGGTCTGTCTGTATCTTAATTTTTGATTGATTCTTCCGTCTTCCTTTTACATTTTAAATTACTTTTTAGCTATTTTTGTTGATCATTGAACTCTCAAAGTGGGAAAGTAAGCCAATTAGAATAGAAATGAAAATACAAGCTTTAGAAATAATTTCAGGGGTGACTGCAGCTCTAATGGACGAGCCACCATTGTTAGCAAAGCTGCTAAATTCCAGCTCCCACAGCTAGTGAAGCCGTAGAATGTTTTTTAAGTTTAAAAAATCTGCCCCGTGCCCACTTAGCATTTGAGAACCTTAGCAAAAAAGTAAAACGATGCTGATATAAGAAAATATGTTTTTTTTTTGGACTGCAAACATTTTGCCAAGATTTTACAGCTATCGTGGCAATATATCGTGGTTGCTTGGTGATTTAATCTTAGGAGCCGTGTGTGTTATACACAAGTTCCTTTTTTAATGCTTACTTTTTGTATTTTATCATTTATATGGACATGATTGAGAGAACAAATTCCGAAGCAAAACTGAATTCCTTTATTATCTTTTCCTTGGAAATTCTACAATCACTTCTTATATAATATTAAGTTAAAATGATATCCTTAGCTTTAAAAAAATGTATATTCTTATTTTAAAAGTTATGCAAAAACTCATACATAGAAATAGTGTTAGTGTATAGGAGATATTATTAATATTTAGTGTTTAATGCTATACCATAACATTTTTGTTTCATATTGTTATACCATATATTTCTCTTCCACTTGCTTTAGCTGGACGGAATTCCCTTTTATGAATACCATATCATTTCCTGTTTAATATATTTTACTGAAACATTCCTTAAACTTTTTAGGGCTTCTCTGTAAATGAAAAAGAATTTCTTTTATCTATTTTTTTTTTATCTCAAAAGGTTTTTCACCCCACCTCCGAAAAAAAGAAATTGAAATACCAACTAATGACAAGCAAAATGTGTCTTAATTTAATGCTGCTATTTTGTAGATTTAAATGAAGGGGCCTTTGTTAATTATTTTTACTGACAAATATTGCAGAATTAAATGGAAGTAGTAGTGTCACAGAATTTTCTTAATTGCAATATTTTCCCCATAATTGTGACCCATAGATTAAGAATTATTGAACAAAACTACCAATGTATTGCACATATCTACTATTTCAACTCCTTTCTGAATAGCTGCCTTTGCAAATTAACTTGTTCTCCCATACTCTTTATTTTGTTTGAATTTTTCAGCATTATTGACTTTGATTGAAGGATATGTCATAGGCGAATTGAGATAGCCGGGCTTATTGCAAAGAACCTATTCATTTTGCAATCCGCCTAGCAAATTGGAGTCAGGCAGATTACAAATGACCAGGCTCTTTGCAAAAAAGCCTGATTATCTCAATTCGCCTATGACAGATACATCAGGATGGACCGTCATGGACTACTTGAATACCTGAAATTTTAATCATGTAATTTTGTACAACAGAAGCTCAACTCTGACATCAGTTTAATACAGTAACTCTGTTTTAACATTGAATTTTCTCTAAACAGGAGTTTATGCCAGCAAATGTTCCTTACCCCCCCCCCCCCCCAAATGACCATATATTTTTAACTTAACACGTTAAGTGCCATGTCAGTCACTGGTGACCGACACTGAACTTTCCGTCTAACCAAACCTAATGTCTAATTAGATGTCCCCTTCTCTATTATAGTTAATATATAGCAGAGAAGGGTCATCTAATTAGACAGATGATTCGAATCTCAGACGTGGGTCGTGGTGCTTAATGTGTTAAACTTTCAACTTTGAACAATGACTTTTTAAAGTTGATAAAGATATTTTTTGACATACCATTGGGTATCTGACATTTAAATGAATCTGATTCTTAATATGTAATTGGATTTGGAGTTTGAGCAATTTTCTATTAGCATGCTTTTTAAGAAAATGTATGAATGCAGTAAATGGAGGGGCATAGAAGGAAAAAACAATATACAGTACTGTGATTTACACAGACTTGTTTTATGGGGTGGGTGGGTTCAAAAGCAAAAGTGAGAACAAAAAAAAAAACTCATGGGGGGGGGTTACTCCAGATTGGTAAGTCTCTTTCTTTTCCTTTATTTATTTACTCTCCAAATACCGGCAGATGTTGATTCCGATTACGTAATATCAAGTACAGGAGAATTGGAGGTGCGCGTATTGCGCAATAACCCTTGCGATCTTCTAAAAGATAATTAGTTTTGATATTCAATCAGGGATTCATTTATGATCACTTAAAAGAGTTTTATTAAGCTTGCTGAGTAGAATATTTTTCAGTTTCGTCGGCTATTTTTATATGTTTATATTTTTACAATCTATATCTTTACGGTAAAAATTCGGCTACAGATCATATTTTTTTTTTAAATCATCAATGTTAAATTAAAATCTTCATAATATGTTTTTTAAATACAATGTTATGGAAGATACAGAAATATTCTTAAAAATTATGTTTAATGCACATTTCAAAATGACAAAAACAAATTATTTGGTTGAAAAAAACTAAAAAGGCTGCCCCCCCCCCCCCCCATTTTTCCTATCACACTCAACTATCCTGACTTTTCAGGTATCCAGAAATCGGCGTTTCCCGAGCATGCCGGTTAGTTAAGCTTTTGCTGTAGTTATGAATTGTTTGTCTTGCCCCCGGAAGCAGAAAGTGCTTAAAAGTGTGACATACTTCACAGAACAAACACGGTCTTTGCAGAACATTCCATCCTTTAAAAAAAAACACTATATGTTCTGCAGAACTATGAAAGTGAGGTGCTCTTTATACCATGCCTTCTCTCTTCATGTTTCATACAAAGCAGCCTCCAGAGATTGGAGCAATGGCAAAAATAACTCTCCTTCATCAGGTGGCTTACGAGAAAGCCACACCTTCATCGGAGCTGACGTCACTGGGGATGAAGATACAAAACAGGCACGTTGAAAGCTGACTTCACAAGTCATTGACAGAATTGCAAATTCTGAATGTATGCCTTGGTTTTAAATAATTAATTTTAATATTGTCATTAATGAGTGATGAAGATTCTGCTGGTTAATTAGTATTTTTATATTTATTTTACATTTTACTGTGGCCTGCTAAATTCGGACAAACTGCTGAACACTTCGAACTGTTTGAGGTCATGTTGCAGAACACTGGATATCATTCTGCTCCCGGGGTCTTGCCAATGACCATGATGAATGGACAAAACCATTTCAGGGAGTCATATTTCATTGATGATGTGCAGGGGTTTAAATTGAGTTTGCAAACTTTTAAAGTTCTTGTCTTTCGAACATAATTTTTGCTGAAATGTTAGTGGCATCACAATTTACAACCTAATATCTTGGATTGGGCCAAAATAACTTTTATCAGCAGCATTGATAATGATATTTTAATGAGATTAAAACATTGTTAGAGTAAAGGGGGGGAAATGCAGGTTCAGTCAGCAACCTTTTAAAATAGCATATCTTTTTCTTCATTTTTCAGTTTTTCTAATGAATGATTACACTATTATTTAATTACCATAAGGAACAATCCTTCTTCTTCATCCTCTTCTCTTTTTTTTATCTTCCTTTTACTATCTAACAGTTGCACTGAGCATGTTAGCAAAATACTAATTGTTTTAAAATATAACTTTTCTAATACCATGTGTTGGTAGTTTATCCATATATGTATTATTACAAAAATCTTTCTGTGGTTGTATGGTGTAAACAGTCCAACCCGCAGGATAATGGAGAATGAAGGCTTATTCACAAATATGCAGGAAAACATGTTGCACAGGTAACAGGAAACAATAGATCTTGCGCAGATTAGCAATGTAAACAGACAGCAGATCACAGATAATAACAGTTCAGCACTTTGAGATTTAGCAACACAAACAGTCAGCAGATTATTAATAATGACAATAATAGCACTTTCAATAGCGCTGAGCTTTCTAGCTCGCACTGCAGACGAAACTTCAAAGTTGTTCCAGTCGATCAACACTCACTTCTGATCCAAACGCGGCCCTTATACTCTCCCTGACAGGCCATGACGTCACATGGAGTCTCGTACATTCAAGCGTATTTTCTTTCCTAATAGTGATATCGAGAAAAAGGGTTGCATTTTCTGGAATCGTAGATTTGTCGCCAAAATGGTCGCCAAGGTCAGGGGTCCAGGCCCGGCCATCGCATACTTACCCCTGTAAAACTTTCTTCCCAAACATAAGACTAGTGAGACAGGAAAGTGACATTACACATTTGCAACAGTATATTTCATTGCTTCCTAGTGAGTATTCTTTTTCATTAATGTAAAATTACTGCCCCATATTTATTGAGAATTTTTTATAACTCAATAAAGTGTGGCTAGTTTTACGGAATTTTTATTCTCTCACTGATTACTTCTCTGTTTAACACCTTTAGTAGAATCGAATTACCACAATTTTAAATTTAAAAACTGAAACAAAGACATTCACAGACGTTATAATTCGATACAAAAATAAGTGGGATACATAAACATTTAAAGTGTCCTTTAAGTTCTCAAATGAATTAAAATGACACCGCATTTCCATAATAGAAGGTGTGATCTAATTAGATAGTTGAGAAACCAAACCGCTTCAGGGGTTAACAGATTTCAGAAGTTCATTCAAATCTTTCATATAAATTCAATTATCTGTGCAATTCAATGTAGAATATTCATTATTATACAATCAAATATTACCATGTAAGGCTAAATGATGTACTTTATTTTCTTTACAGGCTCAGCTGAGGAAAGAAATTGAAGAAGCAACCCAGAAATGTGATCGATCATTGTTTATTTTTGATGAAGTAGATAAAATACCCCCTGGTGTACTTGATACATTGAAGCCATACATTGATTACCATAAAAATCTTCATGGAGTCGTCTATCGCAAAAACATATTCATTTTTCTAAGGTAATTCTTTTTGATATTTTGAGCAATAATGAGGTGACTTAAAAATTTAAATATCTGGCAGAAACTGTTTTGCAGATGGATTTTATATCATTAATGATATAGAATCCACATTGGTCTGCTGGCAGAATCTAGTCCACTATCCACTGAAGATCCGTCTTGTTTTATGGGTGGATGGCATATTAAATTTGATCGACGTAATCTCAGATGGTCATGGTTAAATATTACAAGATAATCCTGTAGTACAGCGGTTCCTAACCTTTTTGGTTAAGCGAACCACCTGTTTAAAAAATATTTTGAGGATCATTAACTAAATATGCAAGTAAAAAAAAACATATATATTATATGCGAGTAATTAGTAAAGCTTAATGTAAAAGTATTAAAAATATATTGATTTTAAAGTAAAAAATATTATTGTTATTATTTAGTTGTCACGATGTAAGAAAACTCAGAAACAAGCGGTCAAGATTCAAAATAAAACCCAATGGAATTTTTGGCATTGTTTATCTCCTACGAGAGCCAATATCTGGATTAAAACTTGACAGTTTCAGCCTCGGGTCTTTTTCTACTTTCAGTTTGTTCCTGACTTATGTTTAAAAAAATTAAAATTGTGAAAGCATGTTCACACAGACAAGTGGTCAGGAACCCCATGAAATGTCTCGATTCTCATTTGTCAATTACTGGATACTGTAGCCGAACATTTGTAAAGAACGGGAACAATCGTGTTGTTCTGAAAAACGATTTTAGAGTCTAGTCGCATGATATTTCAATTAACAATTCTACATTTGATGGCACTTTCACTTTTTTGATGTAGTCTTATAGGTAAGATAGGTTCTTTTATGTAGTCTTTTTCTATGTTCTTTCGGATGCTATTGCAGCCTTCAGTTCAGGAATATCTATCAATTTCATCGTAATTCAAAATAGTGGAGATTTTGACTCGCCGTTTTCGTTGTTGCATGAGTAATTCCAATCATAGCGGCGTCGATCATCTATCATTTTTAGGCAAAACAGCTTATCCAGTAAAGCGTATCATCCAAGTTTGCCTTTCACTAAAGTTTAATATCAGGATAGAAACCAATTAGATTTACATTCAACAAATATGTAATTCTTTCTATAATACAGGATCGAATCGTGCTTCTGGGCACCAATATTATAGGCGATCATCAGGCACACTTAGTGTTGGGTTCCATAATAATAATACAGAGTACATCAATCTAAATGGCTATATTGTCAGGATTAAGTTTACATTTTGAAGAAGCATTATTTACAATTAAAGATGTGTATAATTGAAGCTGTTTGTCATTAAATAGGCTTTTGGGTGGCCCATCGTCGTCTTTAGTCCTTGTCAGAAAAGCCAACGTCGTTCATGCGCCTCGTACCTCCTCCTTGTCTGTACTGTTCTCGGCAGCTTGATACTCTGACGTTACTGGTGATAGCAGCGCCATCTACATGTACTCGAATGGTGGCCCACAGTCTTCTTAAAAAGGATTTCTGATCCATTGGTTCTCGTCTTAAATTTTAGGAAAGTAACACCCAAAGCATGCGTGAAAACACTTACTAACTTCCCTGACTTTGACTCTTGTCTAGCGTTCCATGGCCCACGAATACGCTATCCACGGCCCACAGGTTCGGAACCGCTGCTCTAGTACATTCAGAATAGAATATTAATCTAACAAAACAAAAGCATTTCTGATTTATATTGCTTTATTTAAATTTGTTTATGAAGTCAGAGGCCAGTTAAGAAAATAATTATTCAATAGAGATACCAAAGAAATTAGACTTGCACGAATTCTTTTCACATACTATAATGACTAGCTGCCTTCAGTGACCTGTTTGTTCACCTAGGAATACTGATTTTAATTTCAATTGGATTTTATTTAATTTAAATTACATGACATATTTTACATCTCCAGCATTTTGTTGGTTGGAATCTAAACATGCTGATAACAAGAATTAAAGATTTAGCAAATATGATCTTTGAGCTTACTGGATATATTTCCTAATATACTTATCATTTTAGAGGGATTTGTTTACAGATTTCACAGAAAGATTAATGAAATGAAAAAAGGAAATAAAATCCATTAGGATATTACCTTAGTTTTCAACAATGGGAGAGAAACTCACAAATAAATATTTATATAAACAGTGAAAAATAATTGAATTCCATTGCAAGAATGAAAAGTATTGTTGAAAGTTATGCATTAAAAATAATTTTGAAAATTTACTAAAATTCGGGAAAAAATTGGATGACATCTAAATTGGTGTCATTAAAATAATAATTTTTTAAATTTTAAGATTGTGCTAAAATAATTTTTGTGTGATATTTCTGGAAATTCTCAACGAAAAATGATAAACTTTTGTTTCTTTTTTAATAAACTAATATTTTATAAAAATTTCAAAAAAACCACTCCAAGATGCACATTCCCATGCTTTAAAATATATCTGTGCCAAATTTGGTAGCTTTCAATCTAACAGCCTGTCCTATGGAATTTTATCATCAGTTGAGACTCATCCCATGTCCATTCAACCAATTCGGTTGCCGTATTCGGTTTGGGGCATGGGGCGGCGTTCTGTCCTATGGAACGCCAACAGACTCGCAGACAGACACATTCTCTTTTATCATCAGTTGAGATATACATAGTGTTAAGAACATGGAATGTCACTTCCCAGCAATGTTAGTCTTATGGTGGGGAAGAGAGTTCTACAGGAGTATGCATGGGAATTCCGGGGGAATGGAGCCATCAGCCCCCGACCTTAGCGATAAACTTGATGTTCATTTTGACATGGTCTGTCTTGTAGTGTGCCAAGAGACTCTCAGACAGATACACATTCTCTTTTATTATTAATAGAGATATGCATAAAGAGATAATTTGCAGAAAGATGTAATTTGAGAAACACACAAGTTTGAATTATATATTGTATGATTCTTCTTTATTTGTAGCAATACAGGTGGAAATAACATTACAAGAGTTGCCCTCAAATTTTGGTCAGATGGCAAAAATAGAGAAGATATAGCTTTAAAAGATGTTGAGCACATCATAACAGGGGGATCGTATAACGAGCCAGGTAATTTTTCACAATTTACTCTTTCTTGCGTATTGGAGAATTCTTTCTCTTGATTTAAAACTTCTTTTTCTTAATGATAGGTGATTCAGTGATTTTTCTGATGTGTTCAGTTTAAATTGTTGTTGTTGTTGCAAATTCTGTAACATATGCATAATTGAATTTCAAATACTATAACATGTGTCTTAGTGAAATCTAACATTGCTTGAGAAAATGCTTTTTTTATAAAATCATGTGCCCTGCAATGAGCAGGAAGTTAAAATCTCTCAAGCTCATAAATGTGGACCAGTGAAGCATATTTAACATAGCACTTTATGCAAATTGGAAATTCTGTGCGACTATGATTGAAGCATGAACTATTTTAATTACTGAATCTTGCAACTAAAATTAGAAGTTAAAATTCTAATAGGAAGCCTTGGGGAATTTCTTTAAAAAAATTGTGTATTTTAATCATAATAATTGTTTTAATTTTCTCTGAGGTTAAGTTTAAAAGTCATACATTTATATTGGTTGTATACAGATTAAGAAAAAAATCCAATGAATTTAACTTTCCTATGGTCATAGCTGACTGGAATATCTATTTTCCTGGATTGCTGATAGTGTGGCCAATGGTTAAAGGCATAATAATCCTGACAGCGCTTTGTCTTTAACATATTTATTTGTATAATGTATTTGCGTTGAAGTAGTAGTTTAATAGTAGTAAAGTAGTTTAATATAGCCTGAATGGATAAATACAACATTCTTATGCCATTTTAGACCAAAAACAACCATTTGCATTGCTGCTTCATTCTCTCCGCTTTTGGTCTGCCAGCCAACGGGTTCAACTTTTGGCCTATCCCCATGCCAACATATTTGTCAGGACATCACTGTTTTTGAGTAGCCTTAGTGCAGAATCTTACTTTCCAGTTTTGAACTAAATTAGTTTAAACACCAGTAACATAGGATCTATTGTGACCGTTATGCACATTGTTCTTTCTTAAAGCCACAATTAGCACTTTTGGATGATTTTACTGCAGAAAAAGGGGTGGCAGGTAGTGAGTAAGATGGGCGTGTAAGGAGTTCTTTGTTAGGCCATCACCTTCATCTGGTTAGGCACATTTTTTTTTTTATTTAGTCTTCCAATATGAATATTAATTTTTATTTTGAATTGTACTATTTCATTTTAACCACTTAGCAGTTTTGCCCGAATAGTGTTCGGTCACTGTGAAAGGGGACTTCCCTGATTTGCCCGAACGCAGCTCAGGCAGGTTATTATTAATTATTAAGTCATTCCACTGATTTGCCTGGCTTTTTCCCTTTCTTTACTTTGCAATGTTTCTTGTAAATGGCCCTAGCAGTCTTATTAATGTTGGATGGCAAAACAAGTGTAAACCAGTTTTTAGGTTGGGTAAACTAGTTTTTAGTTCAGGTCAGGTTAGGTAAACCCATTTTTAGGTCAAGTTAGGTTATGTAAACCAGTTTTTAGGTCAGGTAAACCAGTTTTTAGATTATGTAAATCAGTCTTTAGGTCAGGTAAACCAGTTTTTAGGTTTTTTTTCCCCCTCCTGCAATTAAAAATTATCAAAAATTAATAAAATCAATCCTTGTAACTGTCTTGACTGATTATTTGAATTTATGAAATCAATTTGAATACAAAATAGCTTATGAAAAATGTGCTTATTTTTGGACACAATATGGCAGAAAAAAGAAACTATTAAGTGGTTAATTCAAAATGTGTGTATTAAGTGTTCACATGGCTAGTTCAAGTGGCAATAAAGCTTTCAGAAGTCATTATAAATAATTATATATTGATTATATACAATTATTATATTATAGAAGATTTTATATAATTTTATTTAATTTTCTGACTGAGAAGCAGATAATGGGGAATTTATTACTCCATTCACACACACATCCTACAAAATGGGCCAGTCAAGCTGGTAAACATCTCTCCCTCCATTTTTCACTTCACCTCTATTTTGATGAAAGCAACTTCACATGCACAAAAGCACAGAGGGTTTCTGAATCCGAGAATGAAAAATACATTCTTTCACTTCACTTTGTTATGATGAATTATTTTTCTCTCTTTTCACAGGTGGACTTCGGCACAGTGAAATTGTGAGAAGTGCCTTGATTGATCATTATATCCCTTTCCTACCACTTGAAAAAAAGCATGTGAAAATGTGTGCAGCCTCTGAACTTCGCAGAAGAGGTTTGAAAACTGATAGTGCAACCGTGAATCGCATTGCTGATCAACTTTTATATGAACCTGCTGACCTTTATTCCAAGTTTGGTTGTAAAAAAATAGCCCATAAAGTTGATCTTTTTGGCTATGAGGAGTTTTAATGAAGTTAAATTTTTGTGTTATTTTGTACATACTTGCAGAGAAAGCTGATGTTGGACTATTGTTGATCATGCAAGTCATCATGCTTAGTGTATAAAGCCCATATCAGATGGACGAATTTCCATCAGAGAACACATGTTTTGGTAATCGAACTGAAAGAACTGACCATTTGCCCTTTATTTTGGCAATGAAAAACTGGTTTCTGACATAGGTATGGCAGTTATTGCAAAAATAACCTGTTTTTGGTTATCCAGGTTTTTTCACCTCCGGTTTAACCTGGCAGTTATAGCCACTCAAAATAACTGGTTTTTAAAATAACTGATTTTCGTTTTTTTTTTTTAAATATAAAAACAACGTTTGTAGACAAAATTTTTTATTAATATTGTTTTCACAGGAATTCAATCTATTGTACAATATTTATCTGTTCATATAGGTTCTTTCAGTAATCCACCAACCAACAGACGCCTCGAGAGAGCGGTTGTCGTTGATTGGTCTAAGATGATGAAGCTTCATAACTTGGTAAATTTTAGCCTAATTGAACCTAAAGTCGAGCCTATCTTCCGACCCGGTTATTGAATTTAAAAAACAACCGGTTATAACCAGGACAAAAAAAAACGAAAAAACTGGTTAACCGAAATAAAAAAACTGGTTTTCAGTTAAAACCGGTAAGTTTTTCCCATCCCTTTTCTGACAGCTTTTGTGAAACTCGTGCTTTCTGACGGAAAATTTACTCATCTGATATGGGCTTTAAGGATTTCAACTCTTGTGATCTTAACCCTTTCTGGCACAAGGCATTAAATTTTTTGAAATATGATGGAAAAACATCATGAATGGGTTTAGCTAATTGTGTAGACACAGAATCTATAAAAAAAAATATATTTTTTAAACTTATTTCATTCCGAAGGGGATCGTTCCCCTTTGGCGACACCCCCATCATATCAGGACTCCTTTAGATACAGCCACCTTCATACGCTCAAAAAATATTGTTGAATCTTGCAGAAAATCATAAACTAAAACTTCCAAGAATATTGGAAGAAAATTTTCTAGTGAATTTGCTAAAATTGTTAACTTCGAAGACTCAAAATCGCCAGATTTTAATATTTTTAATCTCTAATTTTTCCGAATCGGAAACGAAATTTGATCGTGCTGCCATCTACATTCTAAGAGGGGTACCATTAGGTGCAATTTTTGCCGTTTTAAAGTGGATTGGGATTTTTTTTAGAAAATTTTAAAGTTGGTATCCTCATTTGTGACCACCGTGCTGGAAAGTGTTTTAAACATATTTCATCTTTGAAATGAATATTTTGCTACGAAAAGAGGGAGTTCACTAGAGTTTTAATTTCTGATTTTGGTTAAAGTAACCCTAGTTATGCAGGTATTGTGATGGAGAAAGAAATCTGTAAATTTTGTGCTAACTTCATTGCAGTTGTTTAATGGGAAGCACATCAGTTGTCTCTGATGTGGAAAGATTCAGAATTGTAGAGATAGTTATATTTTCTTAATCTATTTTATATAAAGAAACACAAGCTTGTACTGTAAATATTTCAAATCGTATTGTTTGATGTAATCTATCAGATAACTGCATTTTATGGTTGTCATCGGTCGTATGCTCACAACATTAAGTTGTTTAGCATCCTAATTGAAACGGCCGTATGCCGACAACATCAAGAAACATCTGTGTTTCTTCATGTTTCTTTCAATTATTTTTTTAAGAATATTGTATCGTATGCTTAGACAAAATATTGTTAGCTTGAATTTTCAAATTTTATTCAATTTTTAATGAAATAAAGAAGTGGGGGGGGGGGAAGTTAAATGAAAAGAAATGAACAAAATATATGCTTTTATTTTTATTGGCTTTTCTTTCCTTGCATGTATATAAGTGATGCAAGCTTACTTTTTATGCCAGGATCATTTCTTGAAATGAAATCGAGAATTCTGTACTTTTATTAAGCTTGTTTGATGTATTTCATAGGCTTAGTGCCCGATACCATACCAGAAGATTGCAGGTTCAAAATCCAGTTTCACCTAAAGATCCCCATATATGCCTATCTAGTGCATGTTAAATCCATTGGGGTCAAATAAGTAGAACCCCGGGATTCCAAAATTCCAAACATTAAAAAAAAATTTTACTGAAAAATGAAGGAAAAATAACAATTATGAATCAGAATCAAAGCTAATGTTTATTCCTAACTTGAAAGAAGTATTCGAATTGGTTTTTAAGCATGAATACAGCCCCTTATTAGTAGAAACAAACTCAGATATCTTTTTACCCTCAGCTTGTTTGCCACTGTACCATGCGATAATCTTTCCGCGCGCTTTCACAGAGCACCCAGAGTCAATACTCTACTGAATTTGGTGTGCCAAGAGTATTTTACCGAATTTCCCAGAATCCGAACAGAGGTCAGCCCCAATGAGTTCGGATTCCCAGGGTTCTACTGTATACTTCTAGAACAGAGGTCAGCCCCAATGAGTTCGGATTGCCAGGGTTCTACTGTATACTTCTAGAACAGAGGCCAGCCCCAATGAGTTCGGATTCCCAGGGTTCTGCTGTATACTTCTGG
>BGPR01011601.1:3070-47939 GCA_013235015.1 Araneus ventricosus | reverse complement strand
ATGTGAAAAGAAAACTTACTAGAAAACAACGAATAATTTTTCAGATTAAAAATCTGGAAAAAAGAGAAATTTATTTGTTTTAATTTAAAACCCTCCCATATCCTCTTGAGATCCCGTATCCATTTTAATGGACATATGTGTTTTATTTACAAAAAGAAGTTGCTTTCCATTCAAACCCCTTAAATCCCGCTGTCCAAAGCGTTGGATAGTCCCATGTTGCCATCTATTAATTATATATAAATAATTATATTAGTTAATTACATTAATTAGTTAATTAATTTATTACATTAATTTAGATATAATTAATAAATTTATTATATATATAGTGTTTTTTAATCCTATCAAGAGTATTAATCTCGATTTTTGTGAAAATTGGTCGAAAATTATACCTTTGGGTCTCAAGAGGATAAGTAACTAGTAGTGAACAGTAGGCCTCGCGCACCCCCTCCCTCCCTCCCCCCCCCAAAAAAAAATCTAAGATCTTCTCTTAATCAGCATTTTTTTTCTTTACCGAATGCGAATTATTGACACAAGTCTCTGCTTTTATAAGTATTCTCAAAATTACAATTATATGTCCGCTTTTATCAGTATTAACAAAATTTCAATTAAATGTCATTTGCTGTTATCGAGATATTTGGAGGCATTATGAATGGAGTTCCGTCAATTAGTGTTACAATAAAAATGTGTCGATATTTGCGTTATCATAATTAACTTCATTCATAGTAGAATTTGGGTTTCTATTCTAAAGAAATTGCTTTCAAAATCGTTCTTTCCAAGACCGTTTTCCATCGATTCTAAATGAACAAATGACTGAGTTCTTTATATGGTCTTTTGATTTTCTTTTCAGGTTAAAAATTCTTCTCTGCGACTTTCCTTAGTGAAGTGAAATTTAACTACAATGGAATTTTGAGTCATTCTTTATTTCCAAGCCATGCAAAATTTTCAGCATTTCTATTCCGTTTAAATTTTTTTTCCGGTTTTCGTATAAATGTAAAAAAATAAATAAATAAGCATTCGAACGACACAGCTGTTCAGTTTTTTTAAAAACTTGACTTAAGGTTCAATATGTCATTTACATATCGCTTTCTATACGACGATACAAATGTAAACAGAAAGAGAAAGAAATTGTTCGCAGTTTTCGATATTTCTGCTTAATCATGCATACAGCAATGTGAAAAAGTAAAGGGATTTTTTTCCCTATTCATGCCGAAGGGCATTTTAAACATATATTGTTCCCTTAAACCTTTGTACACGTTCGAACATATTAGAAGTTGAAATGCCACAATTCTTTTACTCTTTCACTGTGCTTAATTTGCTTCTAAACCAATAAACCATAAAAACTACAACAGATTTGAGTCATGTACAGAAGCAAAAGCCGATGTGACCGAGGGAAGTCTTATAGGGAAAACATTACGTGCGTAAAACAAAATTTTAACTCTTTCGCTTTAAACGGCATCTACAAAGCAACCCGCGGAGACGAGCGCCGGCTATGGCTGGCAGCATTCATTCGAAAATTAATTAATAATTTAGTAATGCATATTAATTTTGTTTTAGTTATAATATTTATTGTTTATTCAGAAATTCTGAATATCTATATATTTAAAATAATTTGGTTCAAAAAGCTTCACCGAGTCAGCTAGCCTCAACCACTAGACCGATTTCGACATTTTTTTTTTATTTGAAAGGTTCTGACGTCTAATGTCATCAAGGATCACCTTTCCCCCCACTACCACCCATTTTCGAACGAAATCGAAAACGCCCTTCTCCTCTGTACAATGTCTATGGGGGTCCTTGTAGAAATCCCCCAGTCCAAACCACCCAACGAATTTCGACAATATTTTTTAAATGAAAGGTTAAGACGTCTAGATATGTCATCAAAGGTCGCCTCCCCCCATTTTTGAAGGCAATCGAAAAAACACTTCTCCACCATACATTCTCTACATGTTTTTTCTATTTCGTTCGAAAATGGGGGATGATGAAGGGCAGGTGATCTTTGGTGACAATGTACAGAGGAGAAGTGATTTTTTCGATTTCGTTCGAAAATGGGTGGTGGGTGGTATTGCGACTCTTTGTAACATATTTAGACGTCATAAACTTTCAAATGAAAAAAAAATGTCGAAAACAGTCTGGTGGTTGGAGCTGGCGAACTGTCTGAAGGTTTTATCAGATTATTTTAAATATATAGATCCCAACAGTTTCAACACAATGGCGCGTCAAAAATATTGTAAAATACTCATTGTAGGTGATGGAAACTGTTTAGTTAGAGCGATATCATTCTGTATTTATGGATCTCAAGACTTCCATGCCGAAATTTGTGTAAAAGTTATACAGGACATTACAATTAGATGAGGTTTATTCAAATATTTTACAACTTTAAAGGAATCTGTTGCCTACAAAGAATATGAAATGTACTGTGGTTTTATGGTCTGTTCCGCTGATCTTCATGCAGTATCTAAAACTGAAAAAAGAAATGGCTGAGAACTTCGAAGCAGCCAGATGGCCAGGACAGTGCTGAGCAGACCACGAACCCGCGAGAGCTGCTAGTAATGTTTTAAAGAAAAATTCCTTTTCTTCTAAGACCATGTCAAAGTGATATTGTTCAGGCGTAAGATGTAAACCCAAATTCTTAGACTGTTCACGTGTTATGTGTAATGTAGTGTACACTCATGGCGCGGGGTTTGTTTCAGTTTCATCGTTACAGCGGAGCGAACCGCAGCAAAAGGGTTAAACTTCATTCTGTATTGTCCACAAATGTTTCATCCTATCTTTATTTATAAGCAAGATATAGACATTTGTAGTGGCGTGTGGTGGTTCTAAGCAGTCGAATGTCTTACTGAAGCAGTCGAATTTTAAATACACATAATCAGTACTATATTATCATACAAGCTTTACAAATATAAAGGTATAATGATATTACATATTGGTGATAGTAAATGTGTAATCAATCGTAAAAAAATCTCCTCTTAGTTTGTTTTCCTTCTAATGCAAATATGCATGACCCACACCAGAGCTGAATGAAAGTCACGTGATCGGTGAGAGAGAGAATATTATGTAATGAGCATAGCGGAACCAAGAGAAAGGCGGGTTGAAGCACAAATCACTTGTTTATGTTAAACACGCTTTTTTTACAAAGCACTTGTGATCGGCTGGTAAACTAGAAATACTAAAGGCAAGAGAAACTCAATATGAGACATGCTCGACCAATTCAGAGGCATGGGATCGTCTGTTGCAACAAATAAAACGGGATTCTCAGAAAGTTTTCGAGAGAAAATAAATTGGAACTCATAACTAGATACATATGTTTGAGAAAACAAACTGCTTACTGAAGCACTGCTTCACTTCCTTCGGTTGAATGCACGCAACTGGCCATTTGTAACAGATCCAACTGTTTTGAATAATCCTGTATTTCAAATTATTTATATTTTGCCTTTTCTCCTTATAGTAAATCAGTACTTTTGACACTTTTGCCTACTTTCTAATCAGTAGGCAAAAGTGTGACGACGGAAGGGGCAGGATATAAATTCTTCAGGCATCCATCTTGGAGATGTCGCGGATATATAATTATTTCACTTTTTAAAGCCAAACATGAAGGTCGGGTTAAAGATGAATATTCGGCCAGGGCAACATTACCATTACTAGGTTATACTAAAGATATTCTTTCACTCACAAACTGAGAAAAGGGGACAGAAATCTTATTATTCTGGTGAGGAATTTTCAGCATCAGCATTTTGTTTTATTTTATTTTAGTTAAGTTATATTAACTTCCCATTTTGAAGCAATATGAAGGATATCTCAGAACGGGCCTCGTAATTTTGAACCGTGGTTGGACGACGAGAGCCTCTCCAAACTTCCTAAGTGGCGTGAAGAAGTTTCGCCCACGATGTCAGATTTAACGTACACTAGTGGTTCTTTAGTGGAATCGGGTTTCGAACTTGGAACCTTTCGGCCCCGAAGCCGAAACCTTACCACTAGGCCACCGGGGCCTATCAGCGTTTTGTAAGAACAAATGCTGAGTGATGGACTTTTATTAGTGTAATATCCAGGAGTTTGGAAAACAGCTTATTAAACATTCAAAGAAAATTAAAAGAATTGTAAATCTCATGGCTAAAGTCAGAATACAAGACAAAAAGATTAGATCAAATAAAAATTTCTAAATCCAAGCCTTCCGGTAAAAAAGGGCCGAAATTCCAATATTTGGCCTCATAAAGTACAATTTGGTAATTACGAGACATGCATACTGGTGGAGTTTTTTTTGTAATTTGTGACATTCCTATTCGTTTTCATATAGAATTAAAGGAAATGTTTTACTCAATACAGGAAGAAATGTTAAGATATAGATACTGGATTGTCTTTGCAGATAAGAAATACGCCCATTCCGTCTACACGTCCATCTTATCATTCAGAAAAGACATCGCCAAAACAAAAATCAGCTCACCCTTCTATTTTCTGTCACTCAGTTGCTATGGCAACATGATTAGCAGTTCTGGTTAGAAGTTCCGCTAATCGACAGCAAAAGAATAACAACAATAATGTCAGGGGAAAGTGCCTACTATACTATACGATTCTTCAAAGATTGATAGAGTTGATTTAGTTGTCTAAATATACTCGGTTGTCATTAGTCGATTAAGATTTCTAACTTGTTGCATTTAGACAGATGAAACCTATTTCATCTGGAATTAGTTATATTTTCTGGAGCAATTTATAACTAGAGTTTTTATAAGTTTTAAGGATAAATGATGTCAGTAGAAGAACGTAAGACCTCAATTAGTTTCGGAAATTTAAAAAGAAAAAGATTGCAAACAGTTTTAGAATAAGTTATTTATCATAGATGTTTTCAGAATCTTAATTCAGATGCAGACTTTTCATAAATTTATCGTTTTCAACGAACAGTTGCATTCTTTGGTAATTACAAGCAGACTTTCTGATACTTTCATTCTGGTAGATAGGCTTTCTTATGAATTTCTTTTTGCAATACTAGTTTCAAATTTTGATTACAAATGTTTTAAGAATTGTTAATCAAAGATGGTAATTTCATTTTTTTTAAATCTGAATTTTCAAATAACTTTCTAGGACAAGAGTGTCAAACTCGTGGCCCACAACGAATGTGTTTGCGGCCCGGCAAACATGCCATTATGTAAAAACAATTTTTAACAAAAATTCCGTAGCTTAATTTTTAAAAAATAATTATACATAATTATTATTAACGAGTCACACACTTATACAATGATCGATTACTAGTTATACCGTACATCGAAGTACCGTTTCCTTCAAAAGTAGCAGCGAATATTTTAGTTGTCGTTAATAAAATAATCGAGATCCAATCCTGTTCAGATTTGAAGGCAACACTCATTGAAGTTAAGACTTTTAAATTTTAGAAATATTTGAAAACACTCGAAAATTGACATACGAAATTATTTCCATGTTTGGAAGTACTGGACGGTCCAAGCAATTATTTTCACTTATCAGAGGAAATAAGTCGCCTATCAGATTCAAAATTAATAACATTCATCTTAGATCAGTTTAGAAATTAATCTCTTCGCATAGGAAAAAGAGATGCCAGGAGTCCGGATGAAAACATTAATTTTACAATGGTCCTTGTTCTTTTTACTACTGCGTTTTCGAAATAAACCTGCATTTCTATAAAACTGTGAAACGTTTTATTTATTTATTTGCGACCCGCATAAGCTCAGACCCGGCTTATTTGGCCTGTGATAGCATTTGAGTTTGACAGCCTTGATCTAGGATCTTTAATTGGAAAAGTTCGATTAAATACAAATCAGTCAAAAATATTCATAATTTTTTTAATTCGACATATACAATGTTGCACTGAAAAATTTCCTTCTGAAGTTAATAACATGTGATTTTTCGAACACTTTTATTACTCTAAAATGCTTTATCGTTTTGTTGTAAAAGAATAATTAATTTTAAATCAAGACGATTCATCAAAATGTCGAGGTTGATTTTTTTTGACAATTACAATACTTTCTCTTCATATACGAGAAAGCAACGAATAAAGTAGATGTCTTGAAACGAAATCAAACAATGAGGCATCTACAGATTATGACAATAACTCATCATACTGCTGTCTATAGATTAATAAAAATATAGAAAATAAAATAACTATAAAATCGTTTGCAGTGTCTTTATGAACTTACAGAACATAAATAAAATATTAATGAAATCGTCTGCGTTAAAACAAGGATTGAAAAAAATGATTTTATAGTGCCATCGTGGATGTATTTTGAGATGAAGTTTCTAAAGTAAAAGTTTGTAGCTTATTTCTGTAGCATTTTGGGACCTTCAGAATTATTTCGATGATACTTTGAACTCTGTACAAGAATTCAAGAGAGTCAACAGACTTTCAGAATTCATAAATTCAGATCCTTATCACTTTAATTAAAATCAGAATTAAATCTTACAATTCCATTCAATAAATGGCAGAGGGATTTGCTCTCATTTCTACAACTGGAATTTTAATCAAGCCACAATTCGAAATGGCACAATTAAAACAAGTGCCCATTAAAGTCCGTCCGGATACAACAATGTCTCTCAAGCGAGGAGGACAGACTTAATTTGGGAATTTGAAATAAGCGAAGTATTGATCGGTATTTCTAATTACATTTCGTTGTGCTTTACGGGTCAACGGTTTTTCCACCCTCTTGTGCTTTAGGAATTCATGATGTTTGAATGGTTGTCATTTGTGCACTATGGAGTGACCAGAAATCGATAAACTAGGAGATAAATTATGTGGCTGTGGTAATGAATGTAGGACTAATACATGAATTTTTAAAAAACTATGTCATAAAGTGTTGTTAGGATGCTTATTGCATTCGCGTTTGAACATTATGTTAAAGAAGTTAACTCAATATGCATTTTAGTTGAATACAGAGCTAAAACTTTTGGGAAAAATTAAGTAATTTTGGTAATTACTCAAACTTTAACTTGCGAGTGGTACAAATGCTGTACCAGCATATTTTCTCTTTTGCTCGTGTTTTAGTACAACTTATATACCATTAAATTATGAAACTGATCTGTGGACTCTGTAATGACCCTGTAGATAATATTACACCTCTGTTTCAATGTCATTTGTACACTATTGGAGAGACTAGAAATCAATAAATTAGGAGATAAAATATGTGATAATGGATGTAAAACCGATTGTAGAAGTTATAAAACGTATGTTGTGAAGTACCTTCAGGATACTTATTGCGTTAAAGAAATACGAAGACAATTAAAGAAATAAATTCTGTATATATTTTAGTCGAATATAGAGCTAGAAATTTCGATGAAAAATAAACAATTTCGGTAATTACTGGAACTTTCCCTTGCTGGCGGTACAGATGCTATACCAGCAGATTTTTTCTCCTTTGTACATGGTTTAGTAAGAAAGATGTACAATTAGGATTTCATTCCCGTTGTATAGCTAATCTGTGTTAGATCTAATAATCCTGTAGATAATTTTACTCCTCTGTTTTAATGTATCACTCAATGTAAGATTTATTACTGATGAAGGAAGACATGAAAAGATAACCCTGTGAGCTATCAAAATAGACTAATTGTCGTATCTTCGAATTAATTGAAACATAGAATGCAATTTTTTGTTGTTGTTGTTTTGTTTCTTATTCAATATCTCCGTCTTACGAGTATGCTAAAAATATCGTCTGCTTGTAATCGTTAAGAATAAATTTATTTTCCATAGCTTGAAAATAATAAATATAAAATACTTTTTTTCGAAAACACGGTTTTATTAGTGTAATAAATATTAATAAATAAGATTTTAATAAAAATTCTGAAGGTCGAAACAAAAATCGTAAAAGCATGAGGAAGTGAAAGCATTGTGAGAATAAAATTATGCCATATTGTACACACAAGAAAGAGAATTTCTAAGCATTCATTATAAAAAAATTAAAACCTATTAAGAAAGTGATTTCAGTTCCACTTAAAGTAAAGTATTTCCATTTGAACCTCACACTTTTGCAATTTTTTGTTTTGTTCACCAGACTTTTTATAAAAGAAATTATTTTCTACTTTTTAGGGCACTGATAAATTTCCTTTTTGGGGGGCACTAAATATGGAATCCTTTAAAAAACGATTTCATTTTATTATTTTCTAGTTTTAAATTCTACCCTTCTTATAATACAGTAGAACCCCGCTAATCCGAACTAATTGGGACCGGTGCCTGTTCGGATTTAAAAAAATTCGGATTACCCGAAATTCCTATAAAAATAGAAAAGAAAAAGATGTGTGCTAAAAAAATAGAAGTTATAAGTACTCAGTACTACTGTCTCTTGAATTCTTTTATTTAAAAGCAATAGAAAGAGAATATGTCTCCACTTTTCATTAGAATAATGAATATGCTCCTGTGTGAAGTGACCTTATCTTACGGCGAATTGCATTAGTTTCTTCAATGTGTACAAAATTATGCATGCTGAAAAAGTACTTTTTTGTTTTTAGTGTGTATATTTAAATCTTTTCAGGTAATCTTTTCAACTACATATAATTTTTGAAAATAGAATCGGTTCGGATTAACGGGGTTCAACTATATTCTTAATTTCTAATAATAAATATTCTGATTCTTTCTTTCTGATTTATATCTTGTAATATTCTTAATTTCTAATCTTAAAAGTAAGATCTGTTCAGCAGAAGAAATCTTCAATCTTTGACGAATGCTTTTGTTCTTGTTGTTCTTCAGAACAACCTCCAGTTGCTTTTAGAAGAACAAAGTTTGTATACTTTTGTTCTTGATCAAAATATAAATTTAAAATAATAAAAAATCTAACTTATTATTATGTTGTGAAAATATTAAAATATTGCTCTTAAGAATTAAATGATTGCTAAATTAATTATTATAATTATTAAAATATATCTGCTGTTTTTATTTTCATTTCTTTTGCCTTATTAATTAATAGTAATAAAATGGAGTTCTTAAACGCATGGGTAAGAAAATTAGCTACAAATATAATCTTTTTTATCGTAGTTTATTAGTACATTGAAGAAAATCAAATATGCGTTAAGATATTGTAACTGATGATTTATTGCTGATGGATTTAGATAGAAATTCTTTTTCAAAATCTCCGTCTTAAGACGATGCTTGAAATTTCTGCTTGTAATCGTTACGAATTAAATTTATTTTCCAGTTAAAAAACTAAAACTTTTAAACTTTTTTCGAAAACACGGTTTTAAATGTTAGTAAATAAAAATGAAATGATTATTAAAAGAATTATTATAAATTATTAATTAATTATTAAAACACATCTGTTGTTTTTATCGTCATTTCTTTTTGCCTTATTTTCCTAAAATTATTAGTAATAAAATGGATTTTTGAACGCATGATAGGAAAAACTCTTGCAATAATCCTTTTTATCGTAATTTTCCAGTACACTGAAGAAAATCAAGTATGTGTTAAGATATTGCACCTCGTATTGCTGATAGATTTAGACACAAATTTGAAACTCTTTTTTTACATACATTCCAAATTGACTCCATCTAGCATCTTTATATTTTTGAAATATCGAGTTTAAACCCACACACTGCAACTAAACGTACAGACTTAATTCTAAAAATGTTCTCTTTTTTTCGAACTTAGGAAGTTCCAATTGCGACAAGACTTCGATATTCATCAAAGCCGAATTTTTCCAAGTTTACAATACTTTCTGTAAATATACTTCGTAGGCGAGAAATTAAAAATATGCAACGTGAAATATATGTAGTTTATATAAAAAAAAGTTGCAATATTTAAGCTTCGAATTCTTAAGTTAATAATAACATTGATTTTAAATTAAGTTATAATTATTTCTTACTTTTTTTCTGTTTGCTTTTTATGATAATTTTCAGCATTGTACCTAAATCTGAAAGTTCAGGGGTTTGATTCATGATTTAACGCTATATGATGTTTTAAAATGACAAGAAAATCATAAATGAATTCTATTCGTATATATAAGTGACATGCTATCACATTTTAAAAGTTTTATGAGAACCTCCTGATATTCTGATCTGAAATTGCAAGAAGGTATAGACAACAAAATTTACAAAAAGCACTTGGAATTTAAATTCAAATTTTTTTAAATTCTCAAAGTTTTGTTTTCCAAATGGTGTCAAACACTTTCTGGTGTTCCCTACTCAAAAAATTGACAGATTTACATGCAATGAATAAAACTTTTGAATGTTTATTAAGCACTACTTCGTTGCTACATGTAAATTTTGTTTATTTTTATCGTGCTTTACATAAGAAAAATAATATTTTTCTGTAAGCTAAATGCAACTAAATATTTAAAAGAAGCTCTTTTAACTATTTTCTAAAGCAGATAGATGTATCATCATAGCACAGCAATTTCCTGTTTTTTCTTCATTTGCAGTTCTGTGCATTTTTAAAGCTTTAAGCCAAATGTCTAAGAAGTTGCTTCCATCCAAATCATAGCTGCAGTAACTGTCAGGCCGAAGAATACCATTCCCAACAGAAAGAGTGAAATGGAATACTTGTTAATAGGCGGTTCGACTCGGTATCTCTCGATGAAAATATACTTGACATCGGGCTTTGGTTTTGTGGCAAATTTGTCAAAGTTGTCGACTATTATGTACCTCAGATCCCCCTCCGATGAAGTATCGGACTGGTTAGAGTCATCTCTGCCTGGATTAGTTCCCATCTAAAAAAGAGAGAGAGAAGTAATAGAAAAAAACAGAATTTATAAATGAGGCAGAACTTAGCATAATATTGTCTGCTTCATATTTAAAACCTGCTGTATTGTACAGCTTAATATAGTCAAAGGGGAATGAATAAATTTGAAAAATAGCAATATTTTTTAATAAATAATTATTCCTGCCTAGATTAAAGTTATCTATACTCTGCAACTAGATACATATATTAAGATTCTTTTTTAAAAAAAAGATTCATCATAATAACTAGGGGGAGTGTTCTTCCCGTGACATTCTCGAATACTTAGAATCCAGTATACACCTCGGACCTCTTTTTGTTGCAAAGTTTGGATCATCTACCATCCATCTGCCTATTCATTCCTGGTAACTATGATCCAAATTAAAGAAATAAGGGTTTTATTACTTTATTAAATATTAACACTACGACAATAGATAATTTTAAGCTGCATAAATTGCGACATTACGAAGACAGGCTATTTAGACATACGTGCAACGGCCTGATGTGATGGCTATCAACATGTTAAACAAGAATGAATGAATAAATTTTTTCAGTTACTGACCATTTCAGACAGTTCAGAACTTCTGCTATACCGACCGACTTCTGATGTGCTTTGTCAATGGGAGTCTTCAAAATTTCAACACTCTGTTTGAAGATGTTAATTAATGTTTAAAGTAGAGTTTTTAATGTCGTGGCTTAAGGATATTTTGAAATTATTAAATTTTATGTTCCTTTTGCTGTAGATTTCAATGTTTACTTGAAATAAGAGCCTCATTTTGTGTAAAATCTGCCATAATGTTTCGTTATCGTTCTTTTTTGGTGACTTCTAACAGTTTGGCGGTTAAATTTTTGACCAAACGATTGTGCTAATGACAGTAGTTCCGTTTGACATTTAACCGTTTTAAGAGCTGTTTTTTCTTTTGCCAAATAAAAAGGATTAAAGGAACTCAAAGTACACAGAAATCAACGTTTCGTATACTAAACAAAGAACTTGTTCGAACTTGGCGCATGATACAGTATCTAAATGGATTTGGCGATTGCCTAAATCGGAGGGTTGCCAGAAAACGGTCTTTGAATCCAAAATATAAAAAAAACCCCAGAAAACTCGTCCAAAATTAGGTACTTTATAAAAAACAAATAAGGCAAACAAAACTTTCATTTGTTGAATAAAAATTTAATATTATCCCTTTAAAATATTAACATACATTAAATATAAAATATTTTAAATATTAACATATGAAAATAAATAACATATGATATTCTTTTATTTTCTTTATCAATTCGCTTCGTATTAATACGATATTCGTATTCTTTTGAGGAGTTGGAATTAAAATTTCAGACTGCTACCCATTTCATAAAAAGATGTAAGTAAGAATTCCAAAAATCATAAAAATTGCCACTTTTTATGTATAAAAATATTGAATTAATAAAGTAGCAGGCAAAATGCACTCCAGTATTAGAAATATTACTGTAATTATTTCCATAACTTTTTGATTGCATTTTCCAATTTATTTTTTCCCAAACGATTTCATGAAAGATGAATTAATTAAGAAAATTTCGATTTCAACTTATGGGCGAATTTTCTATTTTGTTTATTTTGGTACACAATTTTTCGTGTCGGATCCACTTCCGGTTTCCCTTTGACAAAGCATTACACTGGAAATCGAGCTTGGGCACGGAAATTCTATATTACCCCAAATAAACAATACAGAAAACTCGTTCATAATACATTCTAGTTCCCATACCATCAATTGCAATGCTCTAGATTTAAAAAGAATCATGATATTTTGCGCTATTTTTTACAAGAAAGTTTCAAAATAATTTTTCTTTTACGTTGCAAGTGAAATCAAGTCTAACTCTAATTAAGTTCACTGTGACTTTATTTCTGACTGGATATAATTTTATTTAGATAAAGACAATTTTGTTCTAATGAAAAAGGAGAGTTATTCCGTTACTCGGTGAGAAGGATATTTTCTAGTTCTGTAATCGATTTACTGAAGACTGAAAATGACTGCGCTGACAAAACACGCCGGTAAGTTTTCGCAAAGAAAATTTTCTAATGTAATTTTTAATAAGTAATCAAACTCTGATCTGAAAATGATTTAATGTACACTATTCTAAATTTTTAAGCCTGCTTCTTATGTGATTGAAATATTTATTCATTGATACAGGATCAGGGGCAATTTTTGTTATGCTCCATACCATTTTCAGAATTAACGCATTAATTTGTAATTGGTGCGGAAATTTTAGCAAAGTAATTTTTATTTCTCATTTTGTAAAATTTTGGAATAGCAGCATTTTAGCAAAGCAGCAAATTTAAAGTTTCTTTAAATTTCAAAACTGCCATGTATCATTTTGAGATTCTGACAAATTTACTTTTATGATATTTTAATATTGTATAATTTTTACCATCATTATAATCTGCGAAATTATTTGTAGTTTTCCAACATTAACGATGTGAAAAACATACATTGAAAAAATAAGTATATATTTGGCGAAATATTTCAATTTGCTATATAACCAAATCTTAATTATGTAATATCATCGTAGAGTCAAATGAATTTCTACAAATGTACTGGAATTTCTATTCAAATTTGAAAACATCTTTTCAGTCTTTTTTTATATTCTAAGCATTATTTGAAGTCAAAAGTTGTATTTCTTTCAACAAATCTTTTTTTCAAGTAAGAAGGTCTTTATTAAAGATAGGCTTTATCACACTTAGAATTTTTTTTCTTTAAATTTTCTCGAATTATATTTTATAGATTTTTCTAGTATTTACTGTGTAAACTTTATTGTCTGTGAACTCTATTTAAAAAACAGTTTTTTCAGTGAAAAGGTGCAAATATCTGTTAAGATCAACCAACATCAAAGATGCGACCAGAATTTAGAAATCATTTGCTAGTTTTATTAATGCTACTTCTCTTAAAAGGTACTGTTCTTAATGCAAACTTTTTGAAGCTAACCATACCTAGTTCTCACTGTTAAGAAGAAATCTTTTTAAAAAATCCTAATATTTTATGCTACTTTACAAGAAATCTTCAAAATAATTTTTTGTCCATGTTGCGAGTGAAATGGAAGTAATAATTAAGTTAACTTTATTTTATTCCTGGCAGACTATTTCATTTAGATAAGTTAGACTTTGGTCATGCAGGATATGTGATTTTAGAATTAATTGTAAATAATTTGCAGAAAGTGAAAACCACAAACACTCTTTTACAGACATCCGATTCGAAATGTGATGTTTAATTCAAATATTTAATTTTATACCGAAATGCCAAAATCTAATTTTTATTTTTAATTTTCGTTTAAACCCACTCATTACGAAATTGCGCCATTTTGCCATCTCCTTTAATGAGTATAGATCAATGATGGCGAACCTTTTTGAGAAGTGGGTCGAATTTTTTTCATTAGTTTTTTAATACTAGCACGTGGGTCACTAAGTCAATGGCGCCACTGGGAAAGCGGAGGAGGGGTGATGAAAAGAGTACCAATAATTTGGAAACACCGAAAATTTGTTAACAGAAAAACTTGACAGTTGAAACACTTTTTTTTGTTCTCACTTTTAAAATCGCCTAAAAAAATTTACGTTTCTTTTGTTGTCGAAAATTTAATGAAAAAAATAATTATTAAAGTTAAATTATTGAACATTTCTAGACGCGTACGCGAAGGCTGCCAATTGGTTCAATACTGCGAGCTGGTACATCGCCGTTTCACGATGCAACGAATATTTATGACTGAATGTCATGAGTCAAATACAGGTGCAGTGATACAATAGAAAATCAGTTAGCCAACGTCCACTTGGAAATATTTTTTTTATAAATTCCACATTAGATATCTATGCTTTAATTTTTTAATATTTTCGATTCTCTGTTCTCTCTTTTATGATATAAAAGTAAGTTTATAAAAATCAATGCGTGGGTCATTTAAAAAAACCTTCGTGGGTCATAGATTCGCCATAACTGGTTTTTGATTTGATTTGGGGGTTTTGGGGATTTTCAGCAACAAAGGCTATTATCCCCTATTCATTCCATAGATCTTTTCAATCCGTAATCAAAAAAAGAGGTGAAAAATGCCATCAAAAGACGGGCTAAAATTATTGCCGATCTGATTCGGTCAAGAGAAAAAAAAAAAATGGCACCCTCCTAGAAAGGCATCCATATTCTTTTTCCGCCATAACTGGTATAGATGAGTCTCGGATTCCGAAACCCTCTGCGCTTTTGCGCATGCGCCAGGCGGTGTTGATTTCACCAAAATAGGGGGAAAGGGAGAAATGGATGGGGGAGATATTTACATTTTACTTAGCGTGATCTAACAAAAACTCAGGAAATGAGCTCATCTTACTCATTACCTGTCACCCCTTTCAGTAGTAAAATCCTCAAAAAGTGCTAGTCTTGGCATTTTGAAACAATCGGTATTATTTTCTGTTACACCTAAAATCTCGTGATCCGTTAAGATTTTTTAGAGAAAAAAAAGCGCTTGGCGAATTATTTTGCGCTTAGGCTTTTGTTTAGAAAACTTTCAGAAATGTACAAAACAATAAAAGGCTTTTTATTTGTTTGTTAAGAATTTTTGGTGCGAATATTTGCACCAACCATAAATAAATTATCGCTATTTAAAAAATGGAGAGCTTTTTCCTCTCAACTTTTTCGAATATTTCCTCTTCAAAACAGACAGTTTGCCCGTTAAGAGATTTATTCCAAAATTTGATATAAATCTACAATTTCAATACAAATACCTCATGCCGAATTATACACAGGATGTCCACTCTAAACGTTGCTAAATCGTTTGAGATTGGTATATACTTCCAGTTGGAAAGATTCTTCAAATGACGTAAAGAATTGTGTTTTATGCTTTTTGAGTGCATAAATGTATTGCAATTCCCACCGGACCTATTAGCATATTTAGTAAAATATTTTTGACATACTAAAATTTCAAAAAGTCCCACTCTTCTAAGACTAAAACTGACCGAGTTATGGAGTTTTGAATATCGTTGACTTAGATCACATTAGACCATTTCAATGGCCGCCTCGTGGAAAATCATCCGATCAAAGCGCAGCGCTTGCTCGACGTGGCCGCTGATTGGTTTAAAATTATGAAATTCAAAGTTTCAAAAATCGGTCAGTTTTAGTCGTAGAAGAGTAGATTTTTTAAAATGTCAGTGTGTCGAGATAATTTTATTAAATATCACTAATAGGACCAGGAGGGGGATAAAAATTCACTTATACATGGACAGACATTTTTTTGACTCAGGTAAGTTTAAAACGACGAGAGATTTCGATCCAAGTCTCGAGGAAGATTTTTTTTTTACGCTTGCAATATTTCTTTTTGTATACATGTATATGAGAAAGTAAAAATTAGCCTCTTCAGAAAAGAGACAATATCAAAATCTAACATCTAACTGTATGTTGTTTTACGCCGTGCTGCGAGGTCAGATCTTTTTCTTCGTACAAAATGTACATTGGATTCCAAAATTAAATTGATATGGCACACTAGATATGCGTTACGTGAGCAAGAATGGTCAACATTAGCCTTTCAATAATGTAAATGAATGAACTTAGTAGCAGAATTTCGTCATAATTATAATCCGTTCGAGTTTCTATTTTACAGAAAATGTGCATTAAATATGGAGAAACTTGTATTTAAAGGGCATTTTCGTCAGTTCACATTTTGTTCAGACTTTCCTTTGTGTGTTTAGTGCACATATTTGCATAGTGAGAAGATAAACAATGGCAAAATTTGTAGGTTTTCGTCCTCAACAGAAGTTTTAGCTTAAGAGATTTGGTTTGTAAGCATTGTAATAAGCTGGTGTTAAGCATTGAATGAGTTTGAATGCTTTAGATGTACTATGTATTAAATCGATGTCGGTATATCTCCCCATAATTTTACTTTTAAATCGACAATTGTAACAATGGATTTTAGAATGGAGAAATGCCATTACTTATTCTAATTTTGTGCAATTTATTTATTCAAATAAACTCGCCACAAATATAAACATAAACGGCATATTTATGCCAACAGAGAAATTAATTATGCTTCGTTATCGCATTGTTACCGGCAATGTATGAAACGCCGACATTTTATCTAGGCATTTTTAGACAAAGTATGAGAATTATTTTAATGTGGTATATACTCTCTCTAGGCATTGTATGTAGGTATTTTATAGAATGACAATTGCTATTTAGGCAAAATATGAAACGAAACGTCAAAGAAGGTATTTAAAACATGTGCCATTCTACAGAAGTGCAAATGTTATTTAGAAAATAATAAAAGAGTGCTATTATTAATATTTTATTCAAAATACCTAAGGGAAAATGAAAGTTATACAGAACAAAGTTTATATTTAACTTATTATAGAAAACAAAATAAAATACGACTCTACTTTTTGCATCAAGAAATAATTTTATTTTGAATTTCACTTAATTTTATTTTTCATATTATCGAATCGGCGATGTATTTGATACTTTGCCGGTTTGGCATTGTAAAGAATGCCTCGGAAATGTGAGAAATATTAATCGTTTCATATTTTGTTTAAACATACCTAGCCATTCTATAGAATGTCGGATTTAAAATTTTGTCGGTAACAGCACTATAAAATTGTTCTTACACTTTAAAGTTATTATAATAGTTCGCAAATCAATTGGGTGACTATGTTTTGGACGAAAGAGAATAATTGCGGCGTGATAGTTGTGTCTATTTAGAAAATGGCTTTATTTTCATCGTAAAAATATGAATAAACTTATTTAAATAAGAATATTGGTCAAAAGGAAATTATTTTTAGCAATGTGATAGTAGATTGATAAAGCAAAAAATAAACAATGAAGGCAACAGCGCCTCTTGAAAGAACACATCATCAGCTATACACATAAATATTTTCGTATTTATGTATTTAATGTCTTATATTCATAACTTTACTTCTAGAAGTTTACTTTCTTTAATCTCGTTTCCAGTTATCATAACTTTTCAATTTATCATTTTAAAAAATAAAACTTGATTACAAGCAGAGCCAACTGCTTTTTCTTGAATGAGAAATTGAACACTATAATAATTTAAATTAAACCATTTGCGTTTTCACAACCAATCGGTGTTTTTTTAAATTGACACTCGTGTGAACTGTCACGAGCCCGAGAAAAAAACAGACACGCAACATTTTAAATTAGCATATTTCTTTCATTAAACTGCATTAGTATACAAAATCATGGCTTCTTGAATTTTTCTTGAAAGTAATTTTTTGATGCTGAATTTCGACACAAATAGTTACGAATAAATAGTTTTTATAGACTTTATTTTATAAACGACAGTTATACATTTTTAATGATTTGTTGTTTATCTGAATGTAATTCATTTATTCTTAGAAGAAAAAAAACTTTTAAAAAAATGATTAATCAAGAGTTCAGACAAGAACAAAAATTAAACAGATACAGATTATATCATAGTTGCATAACACGAATGAATATCTAATTAATATTTTTGCAAAAATATCATACCTGTACGTCAAGTAGAAAAAGTAAGGCTTGGGGATGGATCCTTTTGCGTGTTTATACGAGTCAAATTCTGTCGAAGTGCTGGCGATTGCAAAGGGGTTCATTTAAATACTCGATCTCCCTGACGGTTGCTTTCATCTATTTTTAACTGATCTGCTGTTTTGCCTAATATTTGAAAAGTAATGACGGATTTATAAAGATGAATGGTTGAAGGTTTTCCTTTCCGTATTGACGCTTATTTTTAAAGAGTTGTACTTTTCTACTTAACGACGCTTTCAAATAAAAAATCAGGACTAGTTAGTATATGATTTTTTTTGCTTTCATTATACTTAGTTTTAATATCGGTAATATCAGTCACTTGAATCAAGTCTCGCTTAAGTCTCTTCATTATAAGATTAAGCAAATCTTTTTAATGAAAAGTTACCTTCATGTACACTGTATCATATATTCTTCGTGTATTGGCCCGTCAAACTGAGTTAAGCTTTCGGACTGTTTTCATCATAACTCCATAATTAATGATTTAAAATACTAAAATTTCCTCACAAGAAGAGCAGTTGAGTTTTCTTTAATGAGAAAGTGAACAATTCAATAATTTAAATAAATCCATTTGCGTTTTTACAACTAATCATTGCCTTTAATTAAAATACACCTTCTAATAATGTACCTTACTTGTTGTTAATGTTCTTGAAAATAAAACTACTTGAAGAATAATCATTATATACCTAAATTTCATTTCTTTGAGATAACTTTCTAACAACCAAATTTTGCATACTGATTCAAACTGCCTGATTTGAAACCTTGCAGCGTTTTGAGTCGTGCTCTCTGCAGAAAATTTTTGCTCTTTATGCAGACATCTAGATTTCATTTTAGAGTTACACAGAGTAGCATTTCGTCGTATAACAAGCAACACCACCTACCTCAATTTTTTGAAATTTAAAAGAGGAAGAAAATACTCAATTTTTCGCAACCTATAACGGATGTTTCTGAATTTTTTAAACGTCTGATATAAACATAAGGCCGTATATTCCTACTAGATGTGAAAAAAATTCAGAAATATCCGTTATTGGTTGCTAAAAATTGAGTATTTTCTTCCTCTCTGAAATTTCAAAAAATTGAGATAGGTGGTGTTGCTTGCTAAGCGACGATTTCATCCCATGGTGTTGTGACACAGAACGTAGATGAGTTAACGAAAATATCAGGGGTTGTCTTTTAAAGGGCTCCGCATCAATCAATCAAATGATAGCGGTTGATGTATATGAGAGTTGCCGAATTTGGACCATCGCTTGTATTGCACATTTATCGTAACCTCAAATCTAATAAATATTTGGGCCGTAAAAGGGGCAACTTAATGTTGCAATGATGTAAACATGGTTTATGGAATAATTTTTTTAGAGAAGGCGCTACCGGGTTGTAGTTAAAGAACAAGTCTTTACATTTAGATATCATCAGCCAAATATTTTAACAAAAGACTAATAGACCTTATTCTGTTTTAAGACCAGCAGCAAAATATGTTTTCATATTCTCAGGGAGAAACTTGTATGGTTATAATTTACTATAATAATTTAGTTAAGATAGTTTAAAGAAAAGTTGAGATGAATTTTGTTGTCATTGTTGTCCAAAAGTTGCTCAGTTTGGACCACAAACTGTTGACTAAATCGAACCGTTTAAGGTAATGGGGCTATTATCTTGAATTAGAAGAAAAGTCCAGAAAGCAGTTATAATCACTAATGGGTCATTCTCACGAAAAGGTGATTTTTACAGTCCCGCGGATATAAATATTAGAACGTGCAACAAATTTCCCAATATTTTTATTCATATGTATCTTTAAATTTTAAGAAAGCTATTAAATACGTTTCTGCTGAACTAGTTTTATTATTTAACTCTCATTTTTCAATGAATATAAGACAAAAGTACCCTCCGTGGTTGTTCCTACACCTGAAATTCAAAATTATTTTTATTGACATTCAAACAATTTTTTTTTAATTTGCATTTTTTTTTCAATTTTAACTGGTTTAAAGTCTATAGTTAAGGTCTAAACTAACATTTTATTTTTAAAATGTATTTTTACTTAGGAATTAATTGTGCATTTTGCCCCTAGTCAATTAATTCTCCCTCCGTGGACAGAAAATAACACACACTTTTGGAAGAAAAGCAACTATTTTGTTCTTTAAGGAAAACCGTTCGTTCTATTCTGAATTTATTGAATATTTTCCAATTTATTAGTTCCATTTAGAGTTTCGCAAAGTTCTCAGTGTCTACTCCGTAGTTATCGTAATGTAAGCGTATTTAATATTATGCCTGACAAAAGCATGACTGCAACATAATTATTGTATATCAGTGTATGATAGCAGGTAAGTGGCAACAGTTAAATGTGTGCTACTTTGAATTTGATTTTTTAGAAAGAGTCTAGAGAGAGAGACGATTACGAGAAGTGTTGAGTACGGTACGATTGAACGGAGTTACGTTGTATGCAGTTACGAAGTGAAATGGTTGTGCTTAAATAAATGTTGTTTTGTTTTAAAAGAAGTCTTATGAATGCCAATCGAGAAGCCAACATAAATCAGAAGTGGGATTAATTAGAAACCTGTGAATGAAAATCTCATCGATAGTTAAGTAAGGCGGAAGGAGTTTAAATCTCAAAGTACGTTACGAAATTTGTTTTTTTGTCGTTATTTGTAAATAAAAGTGTATAAAGTGCGAAAATATCTATCTTCGCTGGAGCAAAGAAGTGCGATTTGAAGATATTGGCTGAAGAGCTTGGAGAAACGGTCAATGACAGCCATAAATTGAAAGATTTGAAAAAGATAATTTTGGCGAGCAAAGAGTACGATGAAGAAAGCGCCAAGGAATGGTTGAATACGATAATCAATGAGAGAAAAGAAAGAGAAGAAAATGAACGAAGAAATGAAGAAATCCAAATGGCTGAACGGAAGCTGAAGGAGGAACAAGAAATTGCTGAACAAAGACGCCAAGACGAAATTGCAGAAAGAAGACGCCAAGACGAAATTGCTGAACGAAAGCGAAAGGATGAAATGGAATTTGAGCTGCAAAAAATACGCCTTGAAACAGAAGGTAGGTCTTTAAATTCAAATTCCGTCGCCAATCAAAATGTAAACAGTACGCAAATTAAGCCAAAGTTAGAAATTCATCATTTGATGCAAAAATTTAATTCCGATGAAAACGATATAAGTTTATATTTAATTATGTTTGAACGTCTGGCCAAACAAGCTGAAATATTAGCATTTGCTTCGCTTACTGCCATATGACGTTGCGCAGTTAATCGCCAGAGAACCAGATGAGATTGCAAACGATTATGGCGAAGTTAAAAAGATATTGTTGAAACGGTATAAGTTAACGCCAGAAAAATTTCGCCAAAAATTTTTTATGCATAATAAGAATTTAGGAAGTACATGGAAAAACTTTGCCTATGAATTAAGAAGTTTTTTTAATGAATGGGTCAATGGAGTTAAAGCAGATAGTTTTGAAAAGTTGAGCGATCTTATCATAACGGATCAAATTAAACGTAAAGTATCTCAAGAGATAAAAGATCATTTTATAGATGAATGGTCTAAGCTGAATTCGCCAGATGATTTAGTTGAAAAACTGGACGATTATGATACTTTGAGGTCAACTTTTAGGAGTAAACAACCGCGAAAGGAATGCCATTACGACAAGCAGAACTCCTTTAAAGATGATTCAGTTTTTACAACCAACGAAAAGAAAAGGCTGTACGGTATTACACATAACGAGAGGGGTGAACCAAAATGCTTCCACTGTTCTAATTTCGGACACATTGCAAGGAACTGTTCGCTGCCAAAATCAGTTTCAACATGCAGAGAAGGTAATGAAACAGGCCTTAAAATTATAAACTGTGTCGCCAAGGAAACGAATCATGCAAGTGAAGAAAGCTTTTCTGTTAGACTAGTTGGCGAGAATTCAGGCGAGAGTAATTCATTTTTGAAGAAAGCGAAAATTAATAATTGTGATAACGTGCAAGCTTTAATTGATACTGGAAGTTCGTGTTGTCTTTTAAAGATTTCAGTTGCTCAGAAACTTAAATTGAAATTTGAACGTGCTGCCAATAAAATATACGGTTTTGGAAATCAAAAGATGCCTGCATTAACGCCTATTGGAAGAATTAAAGCCGATATTGAAGTTGATAATGTAAAGGCCGAAAACATAAGTATATACGTTGTTCCTGACGATGCGCAGTCAGTTGATCTGATCATCGGACGGACATGGCTTGATCTCAGTTCAGTCAGAGAGTGAAAGTTTGCAGATTAAAGACACTTCCCAGCAAAAGATGATGGGCAATTTAGCGAATGATCTTAAAATGGTAAAGAATGAACTGCGACTTCTACAAGGAGATATGAAGAACTTTAAGGAAGAGCAACAATCGTTGCTTCTTCAAATCCAGGAAAAGGATAAGAATGTTGACAACTTGAAAAGCAACAACGATTCTTTTGTGAAAACGAATTCATATTACGACAGAAACAAGTCAGGTAAAGTATTGCTTCGTAAAGGAGACATCGTGGCAGTTAGAAGAAAACCTAACACGACAAGTGAATCAACAAAACCGCAACCACGATACCAAGGACCTATGGTTGGCACACAAGTACGCCCTAGTGACAAATATAGAATCTCACAGCTAGAACCTAGAAATGGCCGTCCTTATGCTACAATAGTTCATGTCAGTCAGTTAAAAGCTTGGAGAAGCTGGAATGAAGACGTTGATGACTCTAGTGAAAACACCGATGATGAACCTGAAGTGCAAAGACCCAAACGAACTGTACGCAAACCAGAGCGTTATGGAGTTTATATGCCGGACAGATAGAACTTTTGTAATTTTTTTATTTCACTGTATTTTATTTTTTATGAATGTATGTTTGTTTTGTTTTTGTAATGATATCATTGCATGTAAACAAAATGTGGTTCAATTGAGGTCAATTGAAAAGTCAGGATGGTCGAATGTAAGCGTATTTAATATTATGCCTGACAAAAGCATGACTGCAACATAATTATTGTATATCAGTGTATGATAGCAGGTAAGTGGCAACAGTTAGATGTGTGCTACTTTGAATTTGATTTTTTTAGAAAGAGTCGAGAGAGAGAGACGATTACGAGAAGTGTTGAGTACGGCACGATTGAACGGAGTTACGTTGTATGCAGTTACGAAGTGAAATGGTTGTGCTTAAATAAATGTTGTTTTGTTTTAAAAGAAGTCTTATGAATGTCAATCGAGAAGCCAACAGTAAATAAGTTAAGAAAAAGTTAATTTATAATTATAATACAAACTTGAGTTAGGCTCACTATCGCATTTAATACGACGACTTAATTGATATCATTGAAAGCATTTTTTTTTTAAATTTTCAGATAGTGCAAAAATAATTTTTGTGCTCTAATATTTTCGGAAGTTATTAAGGCAAAAACACCAAAATTTAGCTTAATTTTTAATTAGTTAAAATTGTAATTAAAAGTTCAATAAAACGACTCCAAGGTACGCATCCCACCCTCCAAAGTATATTTGTGCGAAATTTCCTTGCTCTAGGCCTATTGGTCTGTCCTGTAGAGCGCTATCACACACATGCTCCTTTATTATTAGTAGAGATTAGCCGCCTTCGGCGACCAGTTTGTTCGCCGGGAATATGATTTCAATCGAATCTTGCATCATTTTGCATTCATGGTTCTCTTCACAAATTAATTTTAAACTTCAGATTGGGATAGATATTGAACCTTGTTCTATTACTGACCTATGACCTCTTCTGTTCATTGTCTACATAAATGTTCCTAATGGAATCAAATAACTGACCATGTCATGTAACCTCTAATTCCATGTTTTCGGCGCTATCTTCACTTTCTTATTCTTGTAAATTATGTTCTATTATTTATTATTTTATAATTATTCTTCTTTCTTGTAAAATATGCATTTGATTTCAACATTAAACTGACGCAACACATTTTATGTCCAGCGACTTGTTAGCCGGATTAAAACATGCCGAGAAAAGAATGGAAACATAGCAACCATAACTATTCAGCTTACTGGATATATTTTTTAATGTAAACAAAGCAACATCTCGGAGACCTTGGCTTACAGATTTACAGATTTCACAAAAATCTTGATGAAATAAAATATGAAGGCAAAATGTATTATAATCTTATCTCAGATTACAACAATTAAAGAGAAATATGCAATTAAATATTTGTTTAAATAATGAAAACGGTTTGAGTTGCGTTGCAACAATAAAAAATATTGTTGTAAATTATGCCCAAAAATATTTTTTTTTTAATTTATTAAAATTCGGAAAAACATTGTACGGCAATTTAATTTATATCATTGGAAAGGTAATTTTTTTGCAGGTTCATATAGTGTAAAAATGATTTTTGTGTTTAATATTTTCGGAAGTTATTAACGAAAAACGCCGAAATTTCGATCAATTTTTATTTAATTAAAATTCTAATTAAAAATTTAAAAAAAGGGCTCCGAGGCGCACATTCCCAACCTCCAAAGTATGTTTCTGCCAAATTTCGTAGCTCTAGATCCAGCGGTCTGACCTCTAGAGCGCCAACACGCACACATTCTCCTTTATTATTAGTAGAGATTATCTGTAAATTTTATTTAATTAAAACGCAGTCAGTGCCATTATTTAAAAAGCGATATTTATTTAAAAATGTAAGTTTTCTGGTACTGGTTTTAACAGCTAATTTTACTGTTTGATTATAAGAAATAAATCTGTACAAACTCTGCCCAATAATTAGTCAATTATACTTTCGTTTAAAATTCAAAAGTTCCGTTGTCTTCCTATCATGTTTCCTCCGTGGACAGGTCAAAAATTTTAAAATAAAAAAAAACTAGTAAAAAATAAAATAGAAAACTTGACCACTAACATAACGATATTTATTAAGCTTAATTGGAATCATCCATATAATTTTTAAGATTTTTTTTATATACTTTTGCAAAATATTTTTTTTTATCTATTTGTACCTTTTTTAATGAGAATGACCCTAATAGTCTTCATAAATTTGAAGTGAAATGAGCACTAAAGCAAAAAAAAAACAAAGGACATTAAATTGATATTTTCAATTTTAACAAGTGAAAAAAGGGGAAATTTTAAATAGTTATGCATTCCGTATTAATAGTTGAACTGTTTCCAGTCGAATAAGCTGGTCACCAAAAATGGTATAAAAAATAGAAAAGATTTTTATAAAGTTATGGGATATATTTTGGTGACTATTTTATTTCCAAGGATATTACTTTTGATTACTTTTTTCTTGTTAGTATCGAGGAATGCGAAAAAAAAATGCCATTTAAGCTCTTCCGACCCCAACAGTCACCCTCGCAAGTTACCCTTATCTGGGAAACTGTATACTTTAGCATCGACTTAACTAAAGTGATTAGACGTCTTGGATATGCCAGGACAGTCCCGAATTTCGATTGCTTGTTTCAGATTCAAAAAATGTCCCAAATTTGAATTTAATATCCCAGATCGTCCTCAAATTTTCTTCTAAACAAATATCTGATTAAGGCAGATTAGTAAAACCTAATTTTTAAATAAATAAATGGCTAAGAAGTTATTTCAAAATTATTCCCAGATTTTACTATACCTAAAATATGAAGGCATTAATTTGGTCGGAGAAAGAAAGAGGAAGTTGCCCTGTGAGAGTCATCAAATGTCACTGACTTGCCGGGACAGTCTAGAAATTACTCTCTTTATGCAAGACTAAAAAAATTCCTCGGATTTGTCATGATTTTAAATTCAGTGTCATAGATTTTCGTGCCGTTTTTCATTTATCCCTAAATAGTCAGCGGTTTAATTATAGCTAGATTTTTTTTATATATAACTAAGCTTCTGGAGGATTCTCTTTTCCAACCTTTACTATAATTAGAATGTTTAGCCAAATATGACCAATGTGAATGAGTAACTCTGAAAGAAAAATAACAGAATTTATAGCAAAATATACGAGATGATTATGAAGATCACATTCAAAGAAAGCAAAGGAGGCGTTGCCCTCTGAAATTTCGAGATTTTATCACTGTAACTGTAGCCGTCAGAGCTGAGCTGTTACTTTTCACTTCATTTTTTCGCGCATACCGTAAAATGCCTACATCCACAATTTCATTGAACGGTATCATCGCCAGGACTATATAGGTAAAGTTTATTTTTATATAATCAACCTGTGTTAATCTCCTTAATTTTTCATAACAATTTCATTGCTTCTGAATTTTATTTACTTATTGAATTTTCTCCTATACTCCCTCTTTTCTCCGGTGAAACTCGAGTGATTTTAGTCTAACAGAAAAGAACCAGTCAAGATTATGAAATCTGAAAAGTCAACACGAAACTGGGATTTGTTTAGACAGTGCCTGCCATTGAATTTTAAAATAAAGAGGAGTAGGAAAGTTTTCTTTCTCCTTCTTGTTTTGGTAGTACTTCGCACAGTGGAGGCAAATGTAAACTGAAAATGACGAGAAGAGCGTATGGTGATTTTAAAAGCGGATCTTGTTATTTTAAGACTGATAATTTCTCGGATTCTGAGAAAAGCTTTAACGCAGGAAGTGAGGAGTCATAAAGATTGGATTTTAAGAAAGTCTTTTTTTTTTCCTTTTTTTTTTTGATACTTGGTCTGATTTTTAATTTCTTTATTTTGCTTTTTTGTTGTTTTCTTGTTCCACATACTCTTTCCTTTTATTGTGTTCATTTATCTTTTTTTTTATTATGTTTTGCTTTTGTTCTGCACAGTTTAAACTTGGACAAGAATTTTCTAGCAATCATTATTCATCAGTTAATGATAGCTTACTATTTTTAAACATTATGAAGAAATGCAATGCCTTTCCTACTATCATTGAATTTTTGATACTTTAAAAAGTGATATTAAATAGCAATACAAGAAACTTTTAATTAACTAAAAGCTTGATTTAGACATCGAAACTTATGAATAATTCGAAATATTGACACAAAAATGCTTTGCTTTTCTATTAAAATAAAAGCTTGAATTGTTATTTTTGATAACCCAGTTATTTAGCCACGGAACTGGATAAATGGTCTTTAATAGCATAAGCTACGAACTCGAGAAATGGTCGTAAAATGTTATTTAATATCATCTTTCAAATATCATTCATACTACATGTAGTTTACAACAGCCCAAAGTTCCTTCTGCACATATTAAACAATACTCCGAAGAAATTCAGGATTGTTCTTATATCGGTAGGAATAAAATTAAAAGCAAATTTTTCAACAATCGATTATTTTAGCTATCAATTATTTTAACTACGTATTTCGTCCAAGGAGGAAAAAAAGCAGCTTTTAAAATATGTCAATAATCGGTAAGAACACCTTTTAATGTGACTTATCTCCGTCAAACTACTCTCCTCTTGTATTTATTCACCATTCGAAAAGTGTTTACCGTTACTGAAATGGCTGTTGTGTATCCTTTATTTGCGGGGAGGCAAGTAAGTCTCGATGAATTTTCTCCGCTCTCTTATTGTTTCAAATCGTCGTCTTTACGAGGGGGAAGTCTCAAATTTGGAGATTTACGACATGTTTTAGAAAGTTTTTATCCGCAGTTGAACGAGATTAACTAAAACACGGTTCATGTTTCTCTCATCAGTCAAGACGGAAGATAGAGATTTTTCTGCAATTCTGTAGATTATTAGTCAAAATTATGCGAAGGAGCTTTTGTTGATGCGTAGGTCTTCAACAATCTCTTGGACATGTAAACGACAATTTGATGAACGAAATCATTCACTTCATCGATGTAAAGATCGCCCATTTACGTGGAAGTGCGTCTAGTTTCCAGATACTCTTTGAAGCATATGTACTAGTCATAGTAGTGGAATCGGAAAAAAAAATCCTTTCTCTGATCCTTTTTCGACAACTAAAACGTTCCAGTAAAGGTTTTTGCCATTTTTACGTAAAATTTCACACAGACCCGTTGCTCTTCCATTTTCGAAACGTAAATAATCGCCAAGCACACAATATAGTGGTTCACTCTAACACTCATGAAACAGTGACAGAATAATGTGACGCTTTCCAAAAAAGTCCAAGCGCATGCTCAATGCTAATGCTATACAAAGGAGTTGGTAAGTTGAAATAGTAGCGCTCAGTTCTCTGTTCACTTCCTAAGTTCGGTTTCTTTTTTTAAGAGACCTCGTATTTGTAACACAAACGGTAATTGCTATTAAATTGCTGATGTGATGCGGAAGCTTGGAAAGGGGAATGCCAGTTCAGACGTTAGCCTCGTCATCTGAGCGTGGTTCAAAATTACAAGGTTCGTCCCAAAATAGCCCTCGAGTTGCTTCTAAATGGGACGTTAATATAACTAAACTATCCGAAGATGTGCGTCAGGTAGCGAATAGGCTATCCTCGGGTGTTTCGCCCATTATAATTAAATTTTCATCTGTTTTCGCAAAATAATAACTTAGAAAATCGTGTCTATCTTAAAGTCACCAGATTTCTGAATTTCAGTCCAGGACGCTCTAGAAGCCGAGTCTCACTTGCATGGTAGGAAATGAGAGTTTTGGCAAAAATCCAAAATAAACAAAAAAATTCTAAACAATAAGATTGTTAATTATAAAAAATGTTTAAAAAACTAGAAGAGGTAGAAAAGCAGAAATAAGTTTACCTCTTACTTTTGCACTGTTTCCTTCGGGCTGTTTCATTTACATTGTCTATATTAGGAGACTGTATTCTATGTGTAGTAAAAGAGAAGTCTCAGAAGCTAATTTTTAAAAAACTTAAATCTAGTGATTTATTTCATATGAATCATTTACTGATAGATAGAAAGCAGGAAATCCGGGATATTTGATTCAAAGCCGGGTCAAGGAATCGATATTTGGGACTGTCCCAGTTAATCTGGGACGTCTGGCTACTTAACCCCTTGACATACGATTTTATTAATCTCCTAATGAGATGCCACCACCATTTGGGATAATTTTTATTATTTCATTTTATTTAAGATAGTAAAGGGTCCTTGAGACATTTAAACGTGTCCAGGTCATGTTTTGTATTTAAAACTAATTGTTACATTGACTTAAATACGGATTTAAATAACAAAAATTCTGTAATTCGATGCACGAGTCGGAGACGTCATTGTATGTTAAGGGTTAATTAATTGTTGTCATAATTTCATGATCCAATTTGTTGCGTTATTACTTCTATGGATATAGATGTTTCATAAGTAGTTATGTGTCCATGGTATGTTTATCGATCGAAATTCCTTTTTGTAATGTTTCCGTTACTCTAATCTTGCTTAAAGAAATAAATAATCATGATTTTTTTCTATTACAGATAATGTCACCCTTGTGGAATATTCAAAGCCCGCTCACGAAACATCTGGCAAGATCGTCATTTTGAAGAGTTCCTGCGTCTTTTTGGTGTCTTTCAGCTTATTCTTTCTACTCATGATGTTGCTATTGTATTATATACCAGTGGATAACAGCAAATGTGATCGGGAATATTTTATAGTCGGATACGTTAATGCATCACCTAGTAGCCGGAACAAACTAGCTATAGTGAGCAAGAACATTTCTCCCGACAGCAAAATCTATTTAAATCAATATTATAAGGGCTACATTTACGGACACACAATGAAAACTGCCAATACGTTGAAAACTTTTTGGAATGACAATTATAAAGCGGTGTATGTCATTATTATTATTTCTTCAGTATTTGCAGTTGCAAGTATCTTTTCTGTTAAATTTTCTGATTCATAAGTTGATAAGAATTTTTTTTCAAAATCAAATTGTCTGAAAATGTAAGTTTAGTTAGTGTATGCGTTTGGGTGCAACGCCTTACAAATTCTTTTTCGTCCTGATATATTTTCTTTCTCTCTTATTTCTTGATATTAACTGTCATTTTGTTCAGTATGAAGCTTGTTCCTTACAACGCAAGTCATTGTTTTCCTTTGTATTTAGCATTTCGTATATGTAATGAAATTAATAGCGTTTAAGCTTTAAATAAAGATTTAAAAATATTATGAGAGCACTTTTTCTTTACACATTTTGTAAAACAGTATTTTCGATATAAACTACATCAGTGTGTGACCTACTAATTAGAAGTAATTGTCTTATTCGAAGAGTTTTTCTATTAAAGGTTTTAGCAATGATATTGTTTACAAAGAAAACTCGTTTGAAGAGAGATCGATTTAAATACTTGAATCTCCTTCTTTGGCGGAGAAACATATTATGAACAAACAGCAAAAATTGAATAGGTTTTCTAAAACAAGTCACAAAAAGATGGATAAAGTAACTTCTTATACGACAATATTTGAATTCATTAATTGTGCATTTCTTTCCCCAAAATATCTATAACAGTTAAGTGTGAAGAATCAAAATTAATTGTGCCTCAACCGTTTAAGAAAATCCAAAAGATTTTTTTAGTGATCTGGTGGCTAAGGTCTCGTTTCTGAGATCGCGGGTTCTAGATTCGATTCCATCGAAGAATCATTTAGTATGTAGGCTTAGTTCTCGCTCTTTTCTTTCTCAGTTCTTTTGGTGGAATCTTTTTTTTTTTTTTTAACGGGTTGACTTCGTGGAATCAGGTCATGAATCCGCGACCCTCCAGTCCCGAAACCGAGTCTCTGCCACAAGCAATATCAGCATAAATTGATCATGAAAAAAAAAGTATTCGGATCATTTCTGCATTTCCCCCCCCCATGTGCAATTAAGATCTTCGCACGGATCTTTCTCCTTTTTAATAAATTGCATCATTCGTAAAATTTTTTTTCTTCCGAGGAATGTTCTTCACTCTTTCAGTTGTTTGGCTTCGACCTTATGCCTGAGCCTTTTAAATCCATGCCAAATCTCTATAGAACGAAGAAATGCTTCTAACAGCAATAACAAAAAAATTGAAATCTAAATCATGTCGCCTTAATAAATCTTCATAAAAACAGTTTTTAGAAGCACACTTTTATTAATATACTAAAAAGTAATTTTTTTATTTTATTTATTCTCTACTTTTTGACTTAATATTTCATTATTATAAATATTATGAAATCTTGTTATCAGTTTCTTCTCAAATGCACCGCTAACTGCTAGGTTTGGGCCACACGTACGTAATCAAATTTTGATTAAATTAATCGCTCAACTGATATTAAGTTCTGAAAATATTAAAATGGGGCATTGTCATCGACAATAAACAAGTTGACAAAATTTCAAAATCCTTTCGCATCAGAAGTGAATGGACAATAGATTGCAAAATCTCATCTTCACAAAACGAAACAACTCAAATTAAATAAATATGTGTAAAAAGTGCAACCTAAATTATGTTTAATAAAGATGGGGTGGAGCTAGATTCCAGGACTAAAACAGGATTCCGATATTTCAACACCCATCGCCTGAGAAGACTGCGATGCTGCTTTAACATTCGCCAGTGTTCCAATCCACTTTTTTTGGAACACAGAATGCCAAACCCATTCGTCAATGTGAAATCCCAATGATAATTGGCGTTGACTGAGGGGGAATTTGGAATTCCAACGCTGTTTAATTTCCATTCATCCCATTCGGCCATAAAAGTGAAATACGATCCTTCGAGCGGGCGATAAATCACCCGTGTGTGGGGGAGCGTTGGAGTCGGACTGGAGAAATCAGGGCATGGAAGGAAGGGTGCTCTCTCCAAAAGTAAAAATCTCCCGTGTGGGGGAACGGGAGTAGGGGACGTCGAAGTAGCCGGTAATGAGCTTTAGAGCATCCGTAAAGGACCCGCCTAAATCTATCGACTTGAATGGGTGGAATAGAACATTGTTGTCTTCAATGTCCAGCTTTACAATTTGAGGAATAAATAATCACATACATTTATCAGTAAGTGAAAAAGTTTTATTTCGTGTATTACCCTAACCACAGATACTCCGGATTCAATAATTTTTTGCTTCCATAAAATAAAACAAAACAACAGGCAAACTTATCACAGAAACCATCAACAAAAATAGCGAAATAATGCTGATACAGCGCAGCGTATCATCTCCTTTATCCACTCGATAAGTGATGGTGATAAGATAATTTTTCCTTAGATGATGCCCATTGGAGGAATTATTTATCGTCGTAGTGCCGGGTTGTTCGGTAAATCTTATCTCAGACATGTTGAATTTCAACGCATTGTTGTCAACTGCATTTTCCAAATTCACTTGCTTGGACTGCAACCAAACGAAAAGACAAACGGTGCTGGAACACAGGATTATAATCATGAATATATACGCCAAAGTGAAAAGCTTGCTTTTGTATTCCATTCTCCTGTAAAACAGCTCATCTTCCAGATCTTCACACATTTCGGCAGACAGGTCTGGTTTCAAGCGTTTGCAAACGCCGTCGTTGTTTTTTCCAACAGTTTCTGTTGAGCAAAGAACAGAAAATAAATAATTGAATAATCAACAATAAAAATCTTGTTAAATATATAATCAAATTTTTAAAAAGATAATCGTTTCTTCAAAATTTTAATATTGCAAATGAAGGTAATTGGAGAAAAAAAGATACGATTTATTTCATTTTGGAAGCTTCCGATTTGTATGTTCATTTTGAAAAGAGACCATCTGCCTTCGGCGACCAGCTGTTTGTCCATATATTTAATATCCTGTGTCTATGCTTGCAACTTGGAGAAATAAATTGGCGAATTGGCAGTTTTAGAGGATGAGGGACTCTGCCAAAGTTTCATTTTGCGATATATCTCGAAAATGGAGGGTGGTGGGTGGCAGGCGATCATGGATGACATATCTGACGTCATAAGCTTTCTTATGAAATAAAAATTGTAAAATCGGTCCTGTGGTGGGGACTGGGGAATTGTCTCATGGTTTTTCTCCATAGAGAATGTACAGTGGAGTAGTGTTGTTTTTGATTTCTCTCGAAAATGGAGGGCGGTGGGTGGGAGGCGATCCTTGAAGACTTATTTAGATGCCATAAACTTTCATATGAAATAAAAATTGTCAAAATCGGTCCAGTGGTTGGGTCTAGGGCATTGCCTCATGGTTTTTCCCCATAAAGAATGTACAGTGGAGTACAGTTTTTTTTCCGATTTCTCTCGAAAATGGAGGGTGGTGGGGGGAAGAGGACCATTGTTGACATATTTAGACGTCATAAGCTTTCATATGAAATAAAAATTGTGGAAATAGGTGAAGTGGTTGGGGCTGGGAAACTGGTCCTGTGGTTTTGCCAATTATTTTAAATGAATAGATTGCAACCTTTTAATACAAAATTATTATACTTTAGTATTGTTACAAAGCGATAAAGTAATTTCCCTGAGATGCTAATCTTGGCGACAAATTTGGCGACTTAGCGGCAATGTTGGCGACAAAGGGAATTTTCTAGAAAGACCTCGAACTTTCAACCTATTTCTACTGGTTTCATGAACTTTCTAGATATTACGTCACTTCCTACGTAATGAAGTCACTTCCTGTTGAAAAGTGTAAAGGCAAGCTCTCAAGCCAAGAAGAGTCAGTTGGAATTTGATCAGCAAGCAAGCTGGTGAGCTAACAAGAAACCTTTGAGCGCTGTGTTGAGATTTATTGGTAGTCGTTGTGAATTTTTACTAGTGCTGTGTTAATACTTGTGCTACATTTCTTTGCTTGGAATATTTGTAAAATAAAGAGCTTTATTTTTTTAATCCTGCTTATTGGGTTGTCTTCACGTACACCCACAAGACAATTTCATTACAGTATAGTTTCAAACTTAACATGTGGTTTTCTTTCAAATTCTATAAAAATATTGAATATAATTGAAGAATATAAATCGCCGTAAGACTGGTTCGCTATAAAAATTCAGTTTTTAGTTTAAATATATTCACGCCCTCTTCAAAGAAACACAAGCACAATTTTGGGACAGACCTTGTAATTTTGAACCGTGGTCACTTGGCAAGGGTAGCAACTGAGGTGGGGCCCCCCCCCCCTCTCCCGAATGCGCAAGTTACAGAAAGAAAGCCAGACTAAAAAAATGATCATGGCGAAAGTGCAAATTTTGCTTGGAAGTTAATGACCAAAAAAAAAACTTTAACATTGGCAAAAGCACGCAACTGAAAGATTTGATGAAACAACACATTTGCTTGAATTTCATTACAACAATAAAAAGAATTCTTACAAATTTTGTTTAAAATTAATTTTGAAAAATTTATTAATTTTTTTAAAAAAATCATATGGAAATAAAATTAATAAATGAAAAGCTTATTTTTTAAAAAAATTTGAAATGGTATAAAAATAACTTTTGTGCTATAATATGCTCTGAACTTATTCAGGAAAAAACTTAAACTTCGATTATTATTTAACTCAATAAAACTTTTTAAAACCCTTTCTTAGTGCGCATATTTCTACACAATAAGTAACTGCGTGGCAAATTTGGTACCTCTAGATCCAATCGTCTGTCATATAGAGCATTGCATTCTGAGCTTTACATATAACTTTTTATTCCGTATGTACATTTTTTGCATCAAACAACTTGCAGAAAGTATGCCAGCCTAAAAACCTTACCATGTTAAAAACAAGTGAATACAAAAGGTATTTTGCAATCAACTTATTAGAATTCCAAAATTTACAGAATGGCTGGCGAAATTCATCAAAATTAATAGGAGGACGGGCGCGATTAAAAATGATGCGAGAAATTGAGTCTGAAACAAATGCGCCTGCGCAATAAGAACGACGCCACCCTTGGTGGTAAGGAGCCGACGATAAAAAAAAATGCAGTTAGAACTGTGAAATAGCGAGATGGACGCCTGCAAAAAACCCAAATCCGAAACCACTTTTTAATAGTTAGAAATTTAATGTAAATTTGAATCCGTTGTGTGTTTATGTTTGTGCTTACGTTTGTAATAAATCTTAATGTTTCCAAAGGAGTTAGCCAGTGTGATTTTTGGCTCCCAACGTGGAGCCAGGCATTTAGACTCGCTACTATATTTTTGGCTAGCTCATTTGGAAACATTAAGATTTATTACAAACGTAAACACAAACATAAACACACAACGGATTCAAATTTACATTAAATTTCTAACCATTACAAAGTGGTTTCGGATTTGGGCTTTCTGCAGTCGTCCACCTCGCCATTTCACAGTTTTTTCGAATCTTTAGCGTCGGCGTTCTTATTGCGCAGGCGCATTTGTTACAAATCTCAAATACAAAACTGTTTGTCAGTCCCTACTTTCAAGGTTCGCTTTCAAAAAGTAGTTTAGCTATTATGCAAATTCATAATTTTCAAATAGCCGCCCGATGAATATGACATTTTATAGTGCTGTCGCATAATTAATAAAAAAATGACGGGAGGTTCCGATTTTTTTTGTAACTTCTGTTGTTACCCTTTATCTCTGAAATAAGACATTAGTTATGTTTTTAACATATGTAGTTACCGACATATAGAGGATATCGTCACCAATTCATGCTTATTTTTGCCCAACTTTGCGACTCGGTAGCCGCTGAACTACAATTCCGATTTTCAATTTTTTTTTGTAACTTCTGTTACCCTTTATCTCTAAAATAAGACATTAGTAATGTTTTAACATTTGTAGTTACCAAGATATAGAGGATCTCCCATACAACGTTTTTTGTGGCGTTTTGGCGTGCAAATCAAATTCCTTCCTGAGACCCGAACAGGAGTAACTTAGTCCTACGTTAAAAATTAGGGAATACCGGAGCTTTTTGAAACGAACCCGTTGTTGCCCATGCAAATGGAATCAAAACATTTGATACTGTAATTTGACCTTCTACAGGTTCATTTATTTCTAGTATTGTTATATGAAAATTTCTTCGAATTGAAATTGATTTAAAAAGAAAAAAATCATTTCGTTTATTAGATAAAATTATTTTAATCAATTACTAATTAACTAACAAATCATTTCGATATTCTTGAGATAATAAACCGAAGCATAGAGACTTTTTTGTTTTGTTTTATCGAAAAATTTGGCGAGAACTTGAGTTAACCTTCTTTCAGCGTTAGATGTTGGTGCATTACTATCTCAAACTAATAATAATAATTAATTGATAGTTAATTTGATTGTTAAAGCCACATTATGCGGTCAGAGTGTTTATTGACATTTTTGTGGTTTTTGTAGTTTTTGAGAGATATCAGCTCTAATCTGAATTAGAAAATTAGCTTAACATGGGCATCTAAAAAATTGATGAATTTGCTGTTAAGCATACTTCCCACGGCCAAAAAAGTTCCAAAGGGTTAAACCACATTTGGAAAGGCAGGCCTCTTGTCTAAAGGTCTCTGTATACTACAGTCAAACCCCTGTATAAAGATCCTCGGTTATAACGTACAATGGTCCCATCTGAACTCCTATGCCACTAATGTATTTTTGAAACGTTTGTAACGATTTTCAGTAGCAAGCAATTCGGTTAGATTGAACTAAAAATTCCACATTTCAACCTTAGTTTCAGCTTTTTAACGAAAAATCACTGCTTATTTCCGTACTTTAGTTTAGTTATAATAACATCCCATTTTGAAGCAGCCCAAGGACTATTTTGGGACGTACCTCGTAATTTTCAACCGCGGTCAGATGACGAGGACGTTGCCTGAGCTGGTACCCCCTCTCCAAACTTCCGCACCACACCAGCGGAAGGACGTGTTTGACCCCTACATATGACTTAACATGCAACAGGCTAAATACACTACCGACCTTCAGTGGAATCGGGTTTCGAACCTGGAACCTTCCGGCCCCGAGGCCGAAACCTTGCCACTAGGACCCTTTCGTACTTTAGAGAAATAAATGTAAGTACATTTAATTTCACTGTTTAATTTTTAAGAACAGGTATTTTTTTAAATTTATTACAGCCAATACTAATTGCAATTTAGTGCAATTAATTTGTTCAATACAGTTATTCAACACTGTAATATTTTCGGAAGTTGTTAAGGAAAAACGCCAAAATTTCTCTTAACAATGAGAGAGATAAGGATTATCGGAAATTTTGTGTAGCCAATATTTGAAAAATTGGATATAGTGAACCCTCGGTTATAGTGAACTTCTGGATCGGTCCGTTGATTATTCGTTGTCACGGAGTTTGAATGCATACAGAACAACACTCTTTATTTCTAGCACAAATTGGCTGACAGGGAAAAAATATTACCATAGGAAATCTAGTGTTCTAAAATGAAAAAATATTCAATTTCAAATGACGAGGGAAGAATATTTTCAATGGGCCTCGCTGTCCCTAAAATTAATTCACATTTAAAATTATAGTACAATGAAACAGTACGTCAAATCTGTCAGCCCATGTGCGCCAGAAGTAAAGAGTGTTGCGTATAATACAGAGTGTTGCCGAACTCGACCGACAAATTCAGAGGGGTAATAGTAAGCATCAAGAGGATGAAAAATTATCACAGAACATAGGGTCGCAAACGACGTTTAAGGCGACAAATAACGTTTAAAAGACAGGTTGTCTTCTGCTGATCGGTATGCTACCGATGAGCAGAAGCCAATCTGTGTTTTATGGTGCCTTTTTTAGTTCTTCTTGAATATTTCGAAAACTCTTCAGTTTCCACACTACATGTGAGTTAACAAATTAAAGAGCGTAAAATTCCCTACAATTTCATGCTTTTATTTTTCTTCCAGTTTTAATATTTTTGCAGAAAATGGCTCTAAAGTAATTTTTGATTTTCCGTAATTTACGACACCCTGGACCACCAAGACAGCGTGTTACATATCTAAAAGAAGTTAAAAATGCGTTTTCATTTAAAGAAAAATTCGTAGTTGAAACATTATTAGTTTTTTTTTTAATTAATTTTTGAAAAGTGTCCAACAATTCTCGGACACCCTGCATTTTTGCGATTTTCACCGACTAAACGTCGTTTGCGATCATATGTTCTATGGTAATTTTTCATCCTCTTTATGCCTACTATTACCCCTCTGAATTTGTCGGTCGAATTCGGCAACACTCTGTATTATATAGAGCACTCTTTACTTCTGGCGCAAATGGGCTGACAGATTTGACGTACAGTCTCATTGTACTATAATTTAAAATGTGAATTAATTTTAGGGACAGCGAGGTCAAGTTGAAAATATTCTTCCCTCGTCATTTAAAATTGAATATTTTTTCACTTCAGAACACCAGACTTGCTATGGTAATATTTTTTCTTGAATCCGAATGACGTTAGACTACATAAGCTAGTTTCAAAATAAATAATAGTTTATACCATACATGTAATCTATACTACGTGGTCCATATTATTTTAAAGTAACCGCCTTGGGCGCCGACAATATAATTTCAATTGAATCTCTTATGCATAATTTGATATTCATGGTTCCCTTAACAATTTTAAATTTCAAATTGTCATAGATATTTAACCAATGTTCTTTCAGTATCTTTGCACCTGTTCTGTTCGTTGTGTGCATGCACGTCCCTAATAGAGTCAAGTGACTGGCTGTGTCATGCAACATCAAATTGCATATTGTCGGCATCAACTTCACTCTTATTCCTCTTGCAAAATAGGCATTTGATTTTAACTTTAAAATGGAGCGGCACATTTTACTTCCAGCCGCATGTTAGCTGGATGAAAATATGCTGATAAAAACATAGCATTAAACATTAACATAGCATTACCTTAGCTTTCAACAATGATAGAGAAACACGCGAATAAATGGTAGTTTAAACAATGAAAACGGTTTGAATTGCGTTGCAACAATGAAAAGTATTGTTGTAAGTTATGCCAAAAAATATTTTTTAAAATTTACTAAAATTAGAGAAAAATTCGGGAACTTAATTGATATCATTCAAAAGGTAATTTTTTTAAAATTTCAGATGGTGGTGTAAAAATAATTTTTGTACTGTAATATTTTCGGAAGTTATTAAGGAAAAACGCCAAAATTTCACTTAATTTTTAATTAATTAAAATTTCAAAAAAGGGCTCCTAGGTGCACATTCCCACCCTCCAAAGTATGTTTGTGCCATATTTCGTAGCTCTAGGTCCAGCGATCTGCCCTGTAGAGCGCCAACACACACACACATTCTCCTTTATTATTAATAGAGATGCTCATCTCTTGCTTATTGTAATGATTCGTTATGTGTACGATTTGGAAATTTGTAAATGGCATATTACATTTAGCAGCATAGATTGCGAAAGAAGTAATAATATATGAAATGTATTTATTAGCAGCTTTCGAAACAAGTTTTTTTTAAACTAAGTCTGGGTAATAAAGACCTGCTACAAAATCTTTTTTATAATTTTGAAACTGTGTTGGTACAATAGCAACAATATTAAAATACAAACTGATTTTTTCAAAATTACTATATAGTATTCAAAAAGTATTCAGTGAGAACAAAAATAAAGACTTTGTGAAGCAGCAATTTAGGTCAATATATTAAACTCTACGAATATGAGAAAAACTTTCTTGCAGTTAGCCAGCTTTGTGTTGTTAATAGATACAAAATAAGTATGCGAATCAGAGCTTAGTGCAATCAACTACATTATAACATGGCTTTCTAATAATGTAATTTCTTACTAACACGGTGAGCATTGCGACAGCTCTCCAACAAAACGGACCGAATTGGAGTCGGTTCATACCTACGTTTTTGACTTAGATATTCTTTTGAGTACTCCTCAGCCTAAGTGCTTAGAAAATGGAATCATATCGGGAAAACCAGAGTAGAGTGCTTTTAACAACTAAGATTCGTCATGCCCACGTGGTACTGAACGAATAGACCACGGCAATTGAATTTTGGAATCCGTTGCTGATCTTCCAGGAGGAAAAGAACATGACATCACGACACAGCATAAGAGAATTGGTAATTAAAAATTAGATAAAGCGCTTAGATACTGTTATCGTGTAATAGTGACATCACGTAAATTGACTGAATTAACTATGTAATAGCAAGGCTGAATGCAATTAATGCCTACAAAGTACGTAGTAATGAGAAAGAAAATTACTACAGCCAATTCACGTGAAATTAGGCTGTGAAATCATAAATACTTGTCACAAGATATGCGTTTCTAAAGGAGAATGAGGATTGAAAAATTGTTATTTATTTTGGATTTTATGGTGTAAGAGCCATTAAGTTGACTGTACGCCAAGCAAAGGATTAAATTTGTAACAAGTTGTAAAAAAGCATTGTAATATGTTAAAGAAGTTGGCACACTTTAAAAATAGACGTCATATCTAGCGTGATGCTAATTAAGTCGCGACAGAAAAATTTGGTTTCGGGTTGCGCCCGAGTTCCGAGTTTGTAGGGCAATTAAATCTCTATGTTAGGAACTTTTAAAACTGTGTTTTTACGGAATTAGAAACTAAAAACATTAAAACTAGTGGATGAATTTGGGTAGCTTGGCTGTTATGCAGGGAAACGGGCGAAGAAACGAACCGTTAAGTTCATTTCGCAGTCAAGAGAGTTTCATTTTGCTCTATAAGAATAAACGTATTCGTGTAATTAATAGACACCAAGATACACGCACCGCATTTCTTTTAAATACACACATGCACATGTAAGCAGTGGCGGTTATACTCAGAAACGAGCCGTGCTGCAAGAGAATTGGAAAAGAAGCGACTATTAATTTCGATTAAACCGAAATTTTGACAATCAAGATCAGGCGCTAAATTTTCTGCGCTTCAGCAGCATGAAATGGGCAATATTTAATGTTTGCTCAATTAGTTACGTTTCCAGTTAAATGATCTAAAGCAGTGTTTCCCAACATGAGGTCCACGCCTTACAGGAGGGCAATTTGATTTTCAAGGGGGCAATTCGGAAATGGGAAAAAAAGAAAGAAATCGGCTGGATATAACACAACGGGGAGACTTGAGACTGAAGCCAACGAAATTGGAACCTAATATAAAAACTCTTTGCAGCAAGTATCAAGCGCAAGGGTCTCATTAAATTTAAATAATAAATAATCACTAATAATTAAAATAATATAGGCAGATCTTGCATTAAAACTATTTCGTACCTGAATTTCAGTTCTTTATCATATGTTTTATAAAATTTACTTACTATGTTTCTCAACAATATCCTAGTGATTTCTTTCTAAAACATATCATTTAAATATCTTCCGTGAATAATTCAATTTTTGAATATTAAAAACTATGTATATATGTTACGTAGGGGCTACAAGAATTTTAGAAAGGCTTAGCTGGGGAAGGCTAAAGTGACCGTTTATTTTTTCCCTCAAATCGGGACATCTACTGATTTGTAGGTAATAGTACGTGTATTCAAGAAATGCATATTTCTTCAATTCAAATTTCTCGTTAAAAGGAACAGGAATGAATATTTGAAAATAAATATTCATTAGATCTTGAATTTTTTTGAAGAATAAATTTTTGCTTCAGTATATTTGGTGTTGATTTCAAATAAGAATAAAATTCTTGGCGGGACTTTCTTAAATTTTACTTTGGTAATTAAAATTGCTTTAAGAATTGCGAATTACAACTGCTCGTCCACAACTTATTCAGGAGCAAAAAGACCCTTATTAGTTCCATTAGTTCCAATTAGACATAGAATATATTCAATAATTATACGAAAGTTCGTGGGATTCAAATTATTGGTGTAACAGTGTGAACAATTCCCTTTTGTGCAGAGTAAAAGAGTTAGAAATTTGTGCTAGCTAGCACGTACGCGTGAGACGTATAGTGCATGGTCCGTCATTGCAGTGCTATTAGACTCTACCGTCGGAATTTTTTTTTCGCACCTTTTTCTGAAATTGTAACCTTGGGTTTTCTGTTTCTAGCCTTTTGTTGTCTAGGTTTCTGAAAACGGGACATTTTGGCGTCCGGAAGCTGTGCTCGGGGACAACGGGACAGGCAACATAAAAACGGGACGTATGGTCACTTTAGGCATGCCACAAAAAAGGTTGGGAAACACTGGTCTAAAGCATCCACCAAAATATGTTCATTTTTTCCCCTGCAAAAAACAATTAGATATTGCCTGAATGGCTGATTTATAACAAATTACTAATATAATAGCCCAGATCCTCCGGTAACGCTGTAACGTCACCAACAATAAAATCGCGCCATAGCACTGCGAGACGTTAAACAGCATTATTTCATTGTTAGAGAACCTCAATTTCAATAATTTTAAATTTGAAAGAGTAATTGTCGTTCTAATTTCAAATTTAATAGCTCTAAAATAGTGAAATAAAATTTGCTATCGATTGATATAAAATTTATCTCGCTATGATCAATAGTTTCCGAGAAATTTTAAATTATATTAATCCTAGATTTCAAATTAATTTCCGTTTTTTAATAGAAAGTAGTAAATTACGTCAGTGATATATCATGCGCGTGATATAGTTTGGACGCCAAATTGTATCTGAATGCAATCGTGGCGATGTTGTTTTCTTGCCAAGAATTAAATTAGCTACCAGTGACGCGAATCTACCATTCGTTCTCAACCACCGCCAGTTCCCGTTAATTCCAGCTTACACGATGTCTATCAACGAATCGCAGGGGCAAACTTTCGATCATGTTGGAATTTACCTCGATGAGCCTGTCTTTTCACATGGACAGCTCTATGTTGCACTTTCAAGGTCTAGGATTCCCAACCACGTTAAAATTTACACAAAGACATCTGAAGTACAAGGAAAATTATGAAACAACGAAAAATACTTCACACGGAATGTTTACCAAGAGAATAAAGAAATATTTAAATAATATGTAAATAAAAAATATTTCCTGTCATAAAACATACAGTACAGTCTCCTTACAACGAAATCTCCCTACAGCGAATTTCTCTCTATAACGAAATTTTTAATCGGAAAGTTAAATAACATTCAAAATATTCTCCATATAACGAAGTGGTTGTCTCCCTGTAACGAATTTTTTCAGACCTTTATCTTTTCGATTTTTGTCATTTTTGAAGAAAGTTGCTAATTTCTGTGCACACAAATCGCTCACACATGTCTGTTTCTGGAACTACTCGCATTGTTCATTCCAGCAATAACACATAACAATAGAATTCTATGTGAAGGGTAATGCAGTTATGGGGACCTGGGTTTCTACAGAGGGAGCAACATTTCTACGGGTCAAGATTCCAAGAATCGGGGTGGAGTAGGAGTGGAAACAGCAAATGGATGTGACAGTACGCATTTTATGTTTATCCGTACTAGTACATATTATTCTCTAAACTGGTGAATTGTCTTGACTTTTGTTTGCACAATAAAAATTAGTATAATTTTATCAAATTTATAATAAATACTACTCCATTTTTAATTGACAGTTATAATTAAATATTTTTGAACTTATAGCACATACTAAAAGGTTTGTAACATTTACTTAAATAATTGCAAAAATCTATAATCTCCGTATAACGAAATTTTCTCTATAACGAATTTTTCAACTGGAACCAAGCGATTTCGTTATAGGGAGATTCCACTGTATGTTTATTTTATTTGTTTTCAATCAATGTTAAACATTTCTCTCGCATATATATCTATTTAAACACGTCAAATTTGAAGGGAAATCTCTCGAATGAAGAGGCAATTTGCACCCGTCAAACCATGACGGGTGATTTTCTAGTTTTAAATAATAAACAGGTGTATTTTTCTGTGCGATTGTTCAAGAGCGATGATTACAAATAAACCTAAGAAAACTGTTTAGGAGTATGCGATGAAAAAATAATACAAATAGATTAGAATAGTGACAATTTCTGATTTTCCGTGTGGTTATGAAAGAGGTGGAATCTCTGCAACTCTGATAGAGCTGGAGAAACTGCGTTTTTGCCTATTTCTGTGCCATTTCTCCATGCTTACGCAGCAAGCGATTCGAGCTCATTCAAAACTATCTTATTGTTTAGCAGCGGATTCGGAAACCCTCCGCGCTTTTGCGCATGCGCCGGGTGGAGTTATTTTCTTCAAATTAGGGGGAAAGTGAAGAATGGAAAGGTGATGTTTACATTTTACCGAGCGTGATCGAACAAAGAATTCCGGAAATGCGCTCATATGACTCATTGCCTGACACCACTTTCCGGTGTAAAATCGTCCAAAAGTGGTAGTCTCGGAATCCGTTGCTGAACAGTAGATGCTATAAGGAACAGCGTGCTCTTTCCACTCGATATTGAGATTTCGCGGAGCAACAATAGATTTTCTCAACCAAGTTGCGGTTATGGAATGCGATTGACGAACGGTTTTTATCTTTAACTTAATAAGATCATTGAAATATCAGTAAAAATGAGACAATAAATGTTGCAAAAAAAAGGGTGAAAAGAATTTTTCAAATAACTACAGGCAGTATTGCAGCTTTGCAGACTTAATGAATGAGATCCCGTTGCATCATATATGCGTATTCAGAATTTCATAACAGCATGTTAGTGAACATGTTACTTAATAAGTAAAAATTGCTTCATTTGAAATAACACTTACTTTTTTAAAAGTACACACAAGTTCCAAAAGATACACAATAAAAAAATAGTTTTAAAACATCCACATTGGGATACCAGAACTCTCGTTTTTACAAATTAATAGTTGTTGAATTCCACGAATGTGATTAGTAACAAATAATTATCACTGAAATATCCTATTGTATACGAAACTTAAACAACAATTTACCCATAAAAGTTCGTTATAAATAATATGCAATGGGTTGGAAAATACAGCAAATAAAATAAGCTTTAAAGATGAGCTAAGAAATAATAAATATCTTTCACACATACAGCAGAAAGACATAATCTGGCAAAAAAATTCCACTTCTGAATATATTAAAATCTACTAAAATTATCACATAAAAAATTTAAAATTGATAACATTTTGGGTTTCATGAAAACTATTTTAGGGATTGAAATTGTAAAGGATATACTTCTGGTCTAAAAAATTAATCTTTAAAGGAAGAAATTAAAAGTTCCAGCATGCATGAATTTC
>BGPR01011600.1:0-41917 GCA_013235015.1 Araneus ventricosus | reverse complement strand
AGTTATACTATATTATGTTATCTTGACTTGTTTGTGCATTGGCCATTCTTGTCTTGCTCGCATGTACTTACTTATCGCAACTGTCCCTTGTTTGCAAGCATTGTGGCAAGTAACTTACCACTAGATACAGTTTGTTTGACTGTCTTGCCTTTAACCAAATTTATTTTATATACTTTCTTTTACTTTGTTATCTATTTTAATAAGAACAAAGCTTCATTTTATCTTGTTCGTATACTTAGAAGGCAATGGTATCTTCCATAACATTTGATATATACGACTTGCATGGCATTCAATGAATTTTGTCAATGCTATTTATGAATGTTATTTCGGACAATTCTGTGGTTATTTATCTTAACTGTTTGAAGATTTTTCTCTGCCGCTAAGTAAGTATTATTTCAAACTATTATAAAATTGTTTATAATTATAATCAATTCAAAATCTTTTAATGCTGATCAATCAAAAATCTTTTTTTGTGTGTGTGTGTGCGGTAGGAATTATGAACAGGCAGCTATGATCTACAAAGAAATGGAGGATTACCAGAATGCTGTGCAATTGATTGAGAGAGCATGCCAGTTATTCCGTGAGCATGGCACTCCTGATACTGCTGCATTAGCTCTGGAAAAAGGGGCAAAGTAATTGATCCTTGTTTCTTAAGCCTTTCATTTAGTTTATTTTTACACATTTTCAAATTTTATTTTCTCATTTGAAGAAAATGTGCTGTTAAAAGTAGATTTCTAAAAAAAAAAAATTCTGAGATGTTTTGATTTGCTTTCTAAAGTGCAGACATGACACATTTCCGCGGAAACGTGGATTTCCGCTTTTTCGGCATCGAATTTAATCATTCTTGGGATCGATGCAAATCTGCATTAAAATTTTTTATGTGTTGGGGGGAGGTTGCTCACACAAACAAAAACTGTGCGCCATGTGAAAATTTTGCGTATGACTCTAAAGCGAAAGAGTTTCGAATTCATAAGATATTGCATAATCCTGCCGAAAGCCGCTCAGCGTCCGAATTATGTATCGATGTTTTGCCGCGCTTTGGGGTCAAAGTTTAGCATTGGGAGGAATGCCTGATGGTTGTATTCTTTTCTTTCGTTCCATCCAATTTCCAGAATTCATTCCGAATTCTGATTGGATGAAAGAAAATCTTCCACGAACTTCTTCCAATCCGAATTTCGTGAAAAAAAAAAGATCGTTAACTCTCCGTGAAGAAAGCCATTTTATATTCGCGTTCTTTATGACATTCGTTTCTTCATTTTTTGTTAGTTATTTCGGGTTTTTTTTTCTATTATTATAAGTTTTCGTCCCTTAACGTTTGTCTATAAACACAGACATGACACATTAGTGCGGAAACGCAGATTTCAGCGTTTTCGGCATCGAATTTTGTCATTCTTGGGATCGATGTAAATTTGCATTAAAAGTTTTGGTAATGCATTAGGGAAGGGGGTGCGCTCACAAAAGACGTGAATAGCATGCAAACAAAAACTGCGCCGTGTGCACATTCAAAATAATGTCAGATTTGATAGATAAAAGATCAGGAAGAATGTATATTGAAACATATTCTTCAAATTAGAGTGTTAAATACAAAATGATGAGCAAAAAGAAGTCTGCTTTTGAATATTTTAGAAAAAAATTTTTTTTTTGCGTGATGCTATTGATAATAACATGCAAAAATTTAAGGTTATCAGGCAAATGGTACTAGGAGGAACTTGATAGTACGAAAATAGCTATGAGAAAAAAAAAATGAAAAAAAAATCAAAGAAAGAGAGCAAAATTTAGAAAATGGAGGAAAATAGCAGACTGGAGCATAAAAGAAAACTTGAACTGTTAGTTCAAAAAATGAGAAACAAAAGTCTTAATAATTATGTATAATCAAAAGAGTTTTTACATGGCCATATTTTTTAGTGATATAATTTTTACCATAGTTTTATTTTAACAAAACTTTATACGTAACTCATTTTTCACAAATTAATTTTCTTTTAAATAATTCTACAATATTTTTAATATCTCAAGCACTTTTTGTATAAATTTATTCATTTATTGTTCAATTAATCATACTTATTTTACTTCTCGGTGTTTACGTTTGATATGATTCTGCCTTTATGAAGTTCAGCTTTTTTTGTTCCAAGCCTGTGTCATGTCTGAAAGTGTCTTATTTCATGTTCAATGATATCTCGGTTTATTTTTTATGTTTGATTTGTTATTTGTTTTTGTTTATTTTGTTCTATATTTTAAATTGCTTTGTCATTAATTTAAAAAATTTCTTCAACTGTATATCTTTAAAATGTTTTTATTTGTGTGTATCAATTGATCAAATTATCCTTTTATGATGTGTTATTAAATTTTTTTGAAAGGAAAAAAATTTAGAATTGTGATGTATATTCTGTACTGGTTTCATTTTCTTTTTTATCCTTCTGCCTTTACATTGTTAAAATGTTCATTTTCGTTAGTACAGTTTTCTGTTGTATATTCTGTACTGATGAAAGCACAGAATCAGAATAAAGAACAGTACATCAGTACAGAATATACGACACAATTCTGTACTAGTTTCTTCAATAATGTGACAAATAAATTAATTTTATAGGAAATATTTTATTTTTAATAATTATATTGAATTTTTGAACTTCCTGTAGATATATTAACACTAGAAAGATGGAGGGACCTGTGTGGCCCCTCTCGTTATTTCTTGTTCAGTAATTCCAAAAATAATTAACTGAACATAGTACATCTTTCTGACTTTTCATAATATGATCCTATTTTAGTGCTTATTTAATCATTTATGTATTATCCTCATAGGAGAGTAAATATTGAACCTTATACGTAGAATGACGGAGGGGCCAGAGTGGCCCCTAAGGAATTTGCAATAATATGGAGAAATTCTTCGTTTCTCATAATCGCTGTAACTTGACACATGCCATTCAGTCTAGTTTGACCTTGACGTTCCTTTCTTACCATACAGTTTGAATTGCAAATGCTAGCCCCCCCCCCACACACACACACACACACAAGCACACACTGACAGCCAGCCGGGCGAACAATAGCAATTGCTCTTCGAAAGAGAAATTTTAAATTTTGACTTGTACAGATAACGCCGTGGTACAGTATCATACACTCAGTTTTTATTTAGTCATTAGAGAAGATGCATCGGGCATGTGGACTCGCTTATGAATTAATTTTGAAAGAATTACTACAAATAGATGAACGCCTTTCATTGAAAACAGTGCATCTTGGTATAAACCTGGAGTGAATCTCGCGAGATAGATGAGCAACTTCTTCCATCTAAGGCTAGATGCCCTTTCTCCCAATATATTCCAAGTAAGTCGGACAAACTTGGGATAAAATTTTGCTGCTTGTTTGCATAGATTTCAAAATATGTGCTGAATGGTTTTCCTTATATTGGTGCAGATAGCGAGCACCCAGCTGACCAAGCTGTTCATGAACATTTTATTATGAAGTTCACCCAGCCATACTTAGGAAAACCAAAAAGAAATGCAACAACCGATAGCTATTTTAGTACTGTAAAATTATGTGAAAGATTTAAGTTCCAGTCAACAAGTCTGGTTGGAACACTTGGAAGAGATCGAAGAGATAGGGGTGCCACAAACAGCGAAATTAGGAAAGCAAAATCTTTATTCCACTATTTTATACAGAAAGTATAAAGATATAACATTAACTGTCTACCAAGGGAAAAAAATAAAAGTGTATTTTTGCTCTCTTCGCAAAACCATAGCCATCGACGATAATGAGAAGAAGAATGCCAGAAGCTGTAACATTTCATAATTGAACAAAGTACAGTGTGAACTTTGTAGACCAAATGATACGCCTTTATAGAATGAAATCAAGAACTCGTCATTGGCCTATGCACATATTTTTTAATATTATATATATATATATATATCTGCTCTAAATGCGTGGATTTTATATAAAGAGGTGACCAGAAAGAATAAATTTAGTCGCAGAAATTTTATCCTGCAGTTATGTGAAGAGCTCCGTGCCCCATACATGTTATCAAGAAATGTAGTTAATGCAAGGAACCAATGGAGCAATGTGTAAACGGCGAAGACAACACTATCAAAAAGAGAACCAAATGTAGGGTAAAAATATCTTATAAAGGAAATCGTACATGGAACACATGTCTGGATCGCAAATGTGCTTCAAGAGAAGTGCGGTGTGTTGATTGCTATGAAAACTGTATAAAATGATAATAAATCAGGTTATTTCAAATAAATTTTCAGTTTCATTAATTGAACAAGAGTATTTTAATTTATTATTATTATCTTCAATTATTATTTATCTGGAGTGGAAACTCTATTATCTGAACAACGAAAATATAAATATAATTATAAAAGTCCTTATGTTCCATTTAATCAGACATTTTGATTATCCAATAAAATCCCATGGAATTCTGATGTTTGAGTCTCTACAATATTCTTATTAAATTTATTTTTACCATATTTTTAGATTTTAGATATCTAATTGGTCTGCACTCAAAAAATCTAGGAAGGGCCACGCTGGCCCCTTCCAACTTCCTAGCTATACGGCAATTTCTAGTGTTAAATGGTTTCATCTATTTAAGTCATATTCATTGCACAACATGTGAATTATGATCTTTCAAAAATTCTGTCACTTTTATTAAAATGAATCAAGTAATGCGTTTTTAGCACTTATAATCAGTCTGTTTTCCAATTTTATTTATAGGATGATAGAAAGTAAATGCCCAGAAATGGCACTTGAATTGTATAAGAAAGCTATGGATGTTGTCATGGTTTGTGTCCTTTTTCACTTCAGTATATTTTATTGCTTATGCACTTTGCATTTATAATATAATTATTCTGTACACATTACTAGTCATTCTCAAATTACCATCAATAATGTTAACTTATTATGCCAATAACAGAAAAAAAAATGGCAAACTGAAAATACTATTTTAAAATAAATTATTTATAAAAAGAACACTGTTGAGGCCTGGTGGAATAGAATGGCTTCAATTCCAAAGAGTTGCTGTTTTAAGACCTGATTCCATCAAGAATCCACCTTTTTCACAGATCAGGCACAAGTTGAATGTGAAGGAGATTCTATTTAAAATTAATTAAATAAAGGAGATTTTATTTTAAATTTAAAGTTGATTAATCCAACTAAATTAAGGAGAAATTTAATCATATATGTAGTTTAGCATTGCTTCAGAAAAAAACCTAACTGTTTTTAAATTATAATTTGTTTTCAGCATATGTAAACAAAGTGCTCTTTCAGTCACAACCTTCAAAAGTGCTGAACTTAGAATTTGTTTTAACCATTAGAACCTAATAGTTGTTCATAACCTTTCAACTGCCCAGAGATTTGTATTCATTGCTCTAGATTTTAGTTTGAAATCTTGAATTAGCTTTGAAAATGCAATTCATTTGGTGTCATAAAAAATATTTGAAGTTTTCAAGATTTTCCTTGGCCATTGCCTGCTTCTTTTTTTTTTCTTTAAGTTTTCACTCTACATAAGTACTTATTTATATCCTACATATTTATGATTGATTTAACCTAAAGGTAGGCAATTATTTAATTACTAGAAAATCACCCGTCATGGTATGATGGGTGCAAATTGCCTCTTCATTCGAGAGATTTCCCATCAAATCTGACGTGTTTAAATAGATATATATGCTAGAGAAATGTTTAACATTTATTGAAAACAAATAAAATAAACATATGTTTTATGACAGGAAATATTTTTTTATTTACGTATTTCTTTATTCAAAAAACCTCTTGCTAAAACAACATTCAGTGTGAAGTATTTTTCGTTGTTTAACAATTTTCCTTGTTCTTCAGATGTCTTTGTGTAAATTTTAACGTTGCCAAAAAATATTATCAAATTATATCATCATGATTGCACTAAATAATTAGATGCATCGTGACGTCCAAACTATATCATGCTCATGATATACCACTGACATAATTTACTACTTTCTATTAAAAAACGGAAATCAATTTGAAATATATGATTTAAAATTGCTTGGGAATTATTGATCATAGCAAGATAAATTTTATATCAATCAATCAATAGAAAATTTTATTTCACTATTTTAGAGCTATTAAATTTGAAATTGCAACGACAATTACTCTTTTAAATTTAAAATTACTGAAATTTAGGTTCTCTAACAGTGAATAATGCTGTTTAACATCTTGCAGTGCTATGGCGAGAGTTTTATTGTTGGTGACGTCAGAGCATTACCGAGAGATCTGGACTATTATATTAGTAATTGTCCATTTATAATATTTTTGTTTCTTATTACAAAAACAGGTGTAACGATATTTAAATCATTGAATATGCTGCCAGTTGAGCTTAGTCTTGCCGTAAAAATGTTACAATAAAAAAACTTGTGGGATTGGCCGGCAATCTAACTATGGTAATGGCAATGTAGACTAAAATCTGTATTGTGCAACATAGCTTTATATGGTTCTTACTGCATAAAACCCAGACAACTGAACTGTAGGAGTTAATGCAGAATAGATACTTATGAAAAGTGCTTCATCTGAGTCGAAGAAGAGATAAATCATTAGAAAAAGTTTTAATAATTTCCAAATTTAAAGTAATGAGAACTGCATGTGATTGTGAAAGCCTAACTGTAAATGTCTTAAGTGAGCAATGTTTTCTGTTTCACATCATATTTGTAACACTTTTTTTTTTCAATCTTAGACTGAAGATAGGCCTACTCAAGCTTCGGAACATGCTGCAAAAGCATCCAAAATTCTCATTAGGTTAAAAAGGTACATTTAAATTTTCTATATGTATATATAAGAGCAGTTTTTTTTTTAGTACATATGTATGTTTTTTCTACTCTATGATCTCTAATCTAAATTTAATTGTTTAAATTCTTTTTATCAACAGATTCGATGAGGCTGTTAATATGGTTAGAAAAGAACAGGAATTCCACTTGGCAACAGACAATACCAGAGCCGTAGGACGTTTGGTGGTGTCTGAAGTTTTAATTCATTTGATGCGGGAAGATTATGTTGCTGCTGATAAAGCTTTCAAGGAAGGCTACCAGTATAAATTATATTTCATTCTCATTTTTGTGACAGAAAATTAGACTACTGAAACATATTATTCTATAGAAAATAAAATAAATCAAGGAAAATGAATTTTAGATATGTATTGGATGGAAATTTACAGCTTATTATTTTAGTATAGTTTCTTCTTGGAAAAGAAAGTCTTTGTGTCAGGAAGTCTTTTGAATGAAATGTTTTTAATTTTCAACTTTTAATTTGTACCATCTTAAACATTTGTGCTTTGTAAGCATCAATGTATTTATTTTATTAATTGTTTGTATAAGTATGCCATAGTGTACGTTTTTTTAATACTAATTCAACTTTTGTTGATTGTAATCAATTTATTGAACTCGTTTGTTTTTAATTGTATTTTTAACTCTACTTAGCATTAATCTTATCTTATATTGTAAATAATTTGATATTCAACGATTTTTTATTTGAAAGTAACATATGCACTAATATTTTCTTAACTGGGTAAAATTAAGTTCAATATTATTGGTTACGCATTTAAAAACATAAGAGGTTCAAAATTTATTAATTATCTGTTGTTTAATGGTATACTTATCTTCTTCATAATTGTTGTATTTTATCTTAGAAATGTATTTAATTTTTTTAAAAATATGCCATGATGTTGTTTATCATAATTTTATATTCTGCTTTATTGTTTATTTCCACTTTCCGTTTATATCATAGACATATTTTCTCTATCTCATTTCCATGTTCAGATATTTAAATTAAACTATGAATTATACATTGATAATTTTTCCTATGCATTTGCTATATAATATTAAATAATGTACTGAGCAAATAATTAAAATTATTCTTATAAACTCTGTTTTCCATTCATAAAATTTTATTTACATTGTCGTTGCTAGAATGAATAATTCATGTAATTTTTTCATCCTGTAAGGAGTAGCTTGCAAGATAATGTATAAATTTTTGTTGTATTTTCATAAATACGTGGAAAAAAAACAATTTATTTAAGCTGTATCCCTCTTTCCCTTATAGCCTGATTTCGTCGGTGTTAGGAAAAATTTTCTCATGTTTCTGTGTATTTATCAAATGCTGTTGATTAGGAATGTAACTAATATTTGGTATTCGGCTCATTTGCCAAATATTTTGTCTGGCCAGTATAGTCAGTACTAAACGGTATAGTCAGCCAAATGAATTCAGGATAGTAATTTTTTTTAAATATTGCAGAATTACAATTCATTACATTTATTATAAAAAAAAACTCCTAACATTTACTTAAAGTTCCATAGCACATAAGTGTATTTAACAATGTTACATATTATTTATCATCGTAAAGCCTAAAATTATGATGCAAGAACATGAATTTTCCAGCATTTTCAAGAAGTATTTTCTGTTTGGTTTCACATATATTAACCCTTTCGGGACGGCGCGCCTTCGTCCAAGACCTTCCCACGGGACGGAGCGGAGGAGAAAGGAATTGTCCCACAGGACGGGAGTTTTTTGTCGCTAAGCCTAACTTCAGAAAAAAAATCACAAAAAAAAAAGTTTACGTCCTAACGTCGTAATTTTTGGTACCATTTCAGATTATTATTTAAACTGTGATATACGTAAAAATTAGCATTAAATACTCATTTTCCTTTAATTTATATGAAAATATATATAAAAAACTTGCTTACCTTGAGAAATAATTTTCGAAAGCATTTATTCTAATTCTTCTAAAATTTTAATAGGCAAAATACATAAATAAACTTTAATATTAATAAAAAAATACCAGAAAGACTATTTAGAAGAAGAAGTAGAAAAATTTTAAAACGAAAACTGACTGTGAAAAACCTCGAAGCAGGAAGGAGCGCAAAGAAAACACTAGAAATATAACTTTTTAACTCTTTTTAAAATGAATCGTCACTCTCATCTGCTAATTCGATCATTTATCATACGAGCATATTCTGCCTCAGATAAATAATGCTTTCTCGCCATAATAAACTGAAGTCAAGGCTTTCCGAAATCAAAAGCAAAGTACGCAATTACGCGATGTGTAACTAGAATGACGCAACTAGACTGAGGGTAAAACCCAAAAGGAACCCCACATAGAAGCGAAAAGAAATAAATAAAAGTATTCGGTGAGATAGGTGAGATACTGAAACGCACTCACCAACGCAAACCACGTGGAGAGTGAAACATCCCAGCTCTGTTTATTTACATTACGTTTTGGACCCCCCAACAGCTGATGAGAAAATACCAAATTCAGGCAGGAAGTGAACGAACTGAAGGTCGGGTTCCGATAATTATGTTCAGTTCAAAATAAATGGACACAGGGTGCCATCTAGTGGTCTTTAAAAATTGTTTCAGCTCAAAATGCATATATTCATCAGCCGTCCGTGGGCGAGAACTCCAAGCGTACCAAATGTGCATCGCCCGTCCCGAAAGGGTTAATAGCTTCAAAAAACAAATGCTCAATATACATATATTGTACTTGTTGGAGTTGAAAGTGTTTTTTGCTAAATTTTCAAATCTTGGAAATTGTTCTGAATTTTTTCCCACCAATTGAGTCGACTAACTATTAGAAGTTCTTTATCAAAATAGGACATTACTTCTAATAATTTTAATTTATCCACTGAATTTTCTTCCGAGTTTGTCATTGTTATGTTCTCCAATGATGACTCTAATTTCTGTGAAATAATTTTAAAATGAAGAGGGTTTCTCACTTATTATTAGGATTAAGGTATATAAAATGTTATATAAATACATCCAGGTGTTAAAAAAATTTTAAATATACCAATAATAAAAAATCAATTTTATTAAACTTTAATTTTTTTTTTTCATTTAAAATTTGAGAAATAGTTTATTTACATTCAAAAGTGAAATATTTTTAAAAAGTGAGTATTCGGCTGTCGAATATTTGGCCAAATCACTATTTGTTGCATCCCTACTGCTGATCTATTTCTTTTCCTTCCCTATTTTCCTTTGCCCTGTATTTTTCAATGAATTTCTATATTGATATGTTATATCATGAAATGCATCATATTCACACAGAATATTTGTGTTTTTAGTTATTGTGAGCGTGATGAGAGCAATACTTTGATGGATCTCCTAGAAGGCTATGACCAAGGAGATGCAGAGCAACTCAACCGAGCACTCAATAGTCCTTTCATTAAGCATATGGATGTTGAGGTAGGCATTTTGCTTTAATATAGTTTTTGTAACATGATAATGTTTTTAGGCTGACAGTCTTTCTGTAAATTGGATGGTACATTATACACAGAATGCAATGGCTGATGCAATCGAACTAGACATAGACGAGTTAAACAAATCAAACTTAAAACATTATCATGATAGGATGTTTCAAATGAGAAGTTTGAAATTAATTAGTTAAAGAGAGGTATACGCACATTTTTTATAATTCTGTTTTTTAAATATATCCTTTAAATTTTCAAGGAATTAAAAATTCAAGGTGAAAAAAAAAAAAGATATTGGAATCATTCTGAATATTATTTCAATATGAATGTATTTTAAATATTTTATCACATACATTTTTAAATTCTTTAAATGTCTCAATTCTTGTCACTTTTATTCTTCATAGATGAGTTTTCTTCTCTTTTTTTTTCCTTGTCTTTTCAGCATTGTAAATTAAGCTTCATATGATATTGTTTCTTAACAGAAAAGGTTGTGTGACGATTCATATAATATTTAAGAGTTTCTTCTTTCTTTTGCAGTATGCTAGGCTTGCAAGGTCTTTACTAGTTCCTGAAACTGAGAAAAATGAAGCAACTCAGAAAGCAGGTGCTTCTGCCTCTACGGCTGCCAACGATGAAGAAGATGAATTTGCTGGGGGGCTGTTATAAATTGTTCTTGTAGAATTTGTGTTTCTTTTTGTACATATGTAAATCGTAAAAGATTATAATTTTGTAGGCTGTTACTTACTCACAGGTGTCTATTTCTTTTATAATCGATCTCTTTTTTTTTTCCATGTGATTTCAGTCATAAATGAAATTTCATCTGTTGTATAGAATCAATGAGATTAAAGTCAAATCTATACGGCTAAATCTTTCTATTATTGAATTTATGGATGTGTTGCCACTTACAGAACATAAATATTCCCTTACAAATCACAAATTTTATTAATTTTTTTACTAAAAATACAAAAAAGTACACAATTAATTTCTTATTTGCATTCAAGAAATTTTACTAAAAGATACTTTCTTTGTTACATTACATTGATAATTTAGAAGTTAGTCAATGGCAAATTTTGAAAACACGAAGTTACAGTGTCGTAACTTAATCCTGGTCAACTCGCAATCTCTTATATGAAATGTGATTTATTTGTAATTGATGATTTTCTACAAGTAACTTTTAATGAGAGAGCTAATTAATTATATTCCTGAGATGTTTGTCTGCAACTTCCTCCCAATTTGATCACTCTTGTCTTCAGAATTTTCAAATTGGCTATCTGACTGAACAAGAAAGTCGTAATGTTATTTAGAAATGAGTTTTCGTTAGATTAATGTTGGAGAAGTTTACTTCACGATAGATGTCATGCTTAACCATGATCGTATTAAGACACCTGACAGGGTTCCCATGATCTTGAAAACTCCTTGAATTTTATTTGCCTTACTCGGGGCCCTGGAAAAGTCCTTGATTATTTGTTGGGTCCTTGAAAAATAAGCAAAATGTCCATCCATTATTTTTGGGGGCAGAAGGAGAAAACCAGTTTGTGACTTGATTTTGCCTTGGGACTTCTATCACCAGAAAAAGAGTGTTCCTATGGGAATGCTTCAATCTCTCTCCTGCTCTTTTCTCCCTTTGTATATACAAAGATAGCATAATTTGACAATACAGTAAAAACTACAGAAGGTATTTCTCTGTTGGGGAAAATAGCCCTGTAATTATGCTAATGAATTTTCAGAGTAACTGACATATATAAACAGAATTTTGTTTTAAATACCATAGCCAATTTTCTCTGCAATGAAATCTATTTTTAAAACATATGGTATTTAGTTTCATATAGCTTTTTTTCCCTGCCTTCTGTTTGAAATTACGTGAATCAAAATTGACCTTGGTTGATTTATGGATAAGGCTTTTTTTTTTTTTTTTTTTTTTGACGATTCGGAGTTAATATTTGGAGATTTATCTCTTTCAGTGATGTGTTGATTGTGATTATTTATAACAGGTGGTTAGATTTATTGTTTCTATTTCAGTTTTATTTGGTAGCAACTTCTAAAATATCTCTGCTTTTGAAATTATTTATTGATCTGATTTTTTTTCTCTCTATTTGCATCTTTTTTTCTACACAGGTGACTATACACAGCAAAATAAAATTCAAAAATATATTATGGAAAAGGGAATATGAAAGCTATGCTTGAAGTCAAAACAAATTAATTTATAGTAGTTTATGTGAAATTAGCATCTAGTAGTAGCCGTGTGGTGGTTATCAGTAATGGGACTTGCATTGTAATCTCAAAACCTACTTTGAACTGCAAGTTATGGCTTTTTTTAACTGTAAAATTAGCATAATGGGTGACTTTGGTACTCTTCCATTTAAATATCTATAAGTTGTAACCAAGAAACCTTAATGGTGAAAATATTTGATTTCAATTTATCATTTGTATTTTTTATGTCTAAAATTTGTAATTGTATGGTCCTTGAATTTTCTTAAAAAGTTCCTTGGATTTTTTTCCTGAATGTGGGAACTCTGCCTGAGCTTGCTACCTTCCCCATCTGATCCTTGAGGGCAGATTTAACATACATCAAACTCACTAACAGAGCATTTAAAGCTTCGTTTTATTTTATTAATTAGTACTATTATTTTATTTTATTATTATTTTATTTATTTTTTTTATTTTATTTTATTTGTTATAGCGGCCCCTGAGATTGAATTGTCAAGCAACCAGGATATTTAACCAAGATGGTGGTAAAATCTCGCCAAAACGGAAGTGTGTTCATTTTTTGCTAAGGTTCTTCGAATTTGCTTTTTTTTTTTAATGTTCCTTGTTAAGGGGCCACTTACGACGCCAGGCAGATTTTTTTTTTTTTTTTACCTTGGAAAAAATATCCTACGGCCTTGCTAATAGTGGTGTAGTCGCAAAATAAGCGGTGCTGGAAAGCTCTAACCTGGGTGACAAAAAACGAGCTGTTTTGAGGACGTTTTCACAATTTATTTTTATTTATTTCTCATTAAAAAAAAAGCAGTAATTGAATGGTGTTCCGGCTCCACTTGCAGCCCGTTTGCTAGTAATTTCGCTAACACACTGAACTTACGAGCTTGGCAAAATCATAGCTACCATCTTGCCACAATCCGAATGTCGCCAAATAAGCTCAAGGGCGTAATAATGCATAAGTACCTATGAATTTTAATATTTATTTTTAAGCAAAAGTGGAAATTAGTGAATAGTGTAGCTTTAGTATCTCCAGAAATTATTACAATGTTTAGCTTACTATATCTGTTGGACTAGCAAGTTTATTCATCCCTAACTTTTTTATTACATGGCTTGTTAAAATACACTAACTAGTCTTCTATGCACTAATGTAGATTTGTTTGGCCAAAACTAAAGCACATCATGGTCATAATAAACATTTGTGTACACAGAATGATTTATGTGCTATTTAACAAAACTCAACCTTCATTATTAACAGTGCTCATCATTCGTTTCATTATGGGGATGTTTCTTGGTATTGCAACTAACATCTTCGGATTTAAGGAGTAATGAGATAGAAAAAGATTTCTAATTAAATTATAAGGCTTTTCATGATCATTTTACATGTAACTCTGAATAAATAAAGATGCGCCTTTATCAACTTTATTTGGCTTCTAAAATTAATGGAATTTGAAGGTATCGTACGACTAGTATGGAAAAGAATGCCCAACAATTGGCTGAATGTTGCCTTAATGATTCACAAGCTACTTCTGTAATAGTGCTCATAGCTCATCATTATTTATTCTTATTATTTAATGTAGAAATTCCAAATGCACATGGTGCAAACTAATAAGTATATTTTAACAGGGTATTATACCGAACATTAATCTGCTGATAATTCTTTTCTTTTAATCAGAAAAGGATGTTTATATGAGTAAAAAGTATGCACTGGTTCTTGAATAATTCTCATAGAATTCTGCCAGTTGGCTATCACAGCCCACCAAAGGTCTAGGCGAGAAACCTGATTACAGAACAGAATCGAGGGAGAGATAACTTCCTTATCAGTAATGGTATTTACTTCCCTAATATTTGAACTTAATATTATTTATATTTCAGATTATATAAAAAGAATAAAACAAATATATGAAAATTCTTTGAACAGTACAGAAGATGTTGTTGTGTCTCCGAATACAGTTGCAAATATTCATTTGAATTAATCTTTTTATTTATCACCCTTAGGGTCTGGAGCGTTTCCGGTCGACGAGGAAGAGTACCGAAAAAAGTGTTACTTTGTCTAGACTTGCATAAAATACAAAATATGGGCATAATAAAAATACAATCATTAGAAATAATTATGTATGCTATACATTAGACAGACATAGATACATACAACAAGAAGTGTAGTGCTCCCCCAAAACCCCCCCCACTCGCTGTGGGGGGGGGAGAAGACCATATCCAAAAAAAGTAAAAACTCAAAGTATTTCTAAACAAATACATAAAAGTTATTTCATTTAAAATACAAAGTCAATATATATATATATTAAAAATTCGAAAGGAAGTGTCCCTTTAAAAAGTCTTAATCTCAGGAATTAAAAGAAAAAATAATTAATATACAGTTAATGAATTGTAAACCTGCTTTGCAATTTCAGTTATATGGAAAAGTCTTTTAAAAAGCAAAGAAAAAAGTTTTTGCCAAAAGTTTAAACCAAAGAGATTTATGTGATTTTCAGCGGGAATGTCCAAATGGAAATCCTTTGTACGTCAGCAATGAAAAACAAAATGATCAGCATCTCCGAATCCCCGACAAGGACAATTTGAACTATTAAAAATGTTGAATTATAAAGATATAATAGGAATTGGCCATGATTTGTTACAAAATAAATTAAGAATTGATTAGTATAAAAGTATTGGCCTAACCTATTACATCATTATGTAATCATATACTTGAATACAAAAAAAGAGAAAATGCAGAAGAAGTGAACAATAGCGACAACAATGCACCTTTTGCGCGTCAAAGCAGCAGCATCCAGTAATTTCATCAACAATATTGTCCATAATTAACTAACGAATTACTATAGAATCAAACAACAAAAATCATGCTTTAATAAAAATTAAAACACATTAAAAGAAAATAATTAGAATGGAAGAGAACTCGAATGGCGAACGTTTTCAAAGGCCACTCGCCATTTAAATTTATCCGTATTAGAACACAGGCGCCTCAATCCCTTGATACCACCTTACGCAAGTCGAATCTGATTGTTTTGTCAGCTCACATGACCTTCTGATTGCGCAAGCGCACGCGATGCCTTCGGCATCTGAAGTGGGTACCGGACAAATTGTTTAACTTTAAAAAACATCAGCGGCTTCGCTTTCAGCAAAGTGGGAAACTCGTAGCTTCGCTTTTTCATTGAAAATGTAAAGCGTCATAAGCTTGTAATTGAAAAAACCGCGCACATTCAAAATCAAAAAAGTTACTGGAATATTGGCGAGAAATCCATGTGACTGATGACATGATCCGATTAGCCAATCAGATTCGACTTGCGTAAAAGTGGTATCATGAGATTGAGCCGCTTTGATTAGAACTCCGGTGGCCTTTGAAAACGTTCGCCATTCGAGTTCTCTTCTATTCTAATTATTTTCTTTTAATGTGTTTTAATTTTTTATTAAAGCATGATTTTTGTTTGATTCTATAGTAATTCGTTAGTTAATTATGGACAATATTGTTGATGCAATTACTGGATGCTGCTGCGTTGGCGCGCAAAAGGTGTATTGTTATTTCTATTGTTTATTTCTTCTGTATTTTCTTTTTTGTATTAAAATAACTGTCTTTTGTATTTTATTGGAAGTTGCAGCATTTTTGCGCCATTCTGTCTAATACAAAGTTTAATTTTTGATATATTTTGTTAAATTATTTCACTTGTACTTATTATGTAATCATGTTATAAATCCTCTAACCAATAATATAGTTGTTTCCATCTCACGGGTTAAACGGCCAATTTATCCGGCACCACTTTAAAAATTTGGATCATACAATTACTGCTCCTATAGGAGTTACTATTATTAGTTATAATTATTTTGCTGATAGAAATTGTTTATTTTTGCTGCATACTTTTACGGTAATATAAATTCTAGTTCGTGAATTAGAACTTTTTGATTAGGTTTTTTTTTATTAAATCTTTAGCTTTGTGTAATTTATTTAATCCAGTTTTCTGTTTGTATTAGAAACATTGTTCTTAGTATTTTTAAAGTACGTCTAATCTAAATTATATTAATGGTTTTAGAATTTGTAATAAATTTTACTTATCCTATTTATTAGATTTCGTTTTTTTTTTCTGAAAACTTAATAACCGGTGTTTATTTTCTGTTAGCCAGTCCTGAAAGAAAGCAGCACACAATTTGATGTAGGCTTCAAAAAAATCCCTATGAACTTTCACAGATGGTTTTCATGGAATAATTACGTACAAAGGAGTATCACAATAACCAAATGCCGAACGATAACGCATTTTGTCTACTAAAAAAGATTGTCGATTGATTGTGCAAGTTGTAAACAAATGCAAGACATTAAAGGCAGATACCCAGATAGCAATTTTAGTTTGCAGCAAATTTGCACAAGTCTGCAAGCTTTCTGCAAATTTGTCACGACAAGTGTGCAAGTGTGAAACAAGCTTGCAGCAAATTACTCAAGCCTCGAAGTCACCGTAAGACGAACTTGCAGCAAACTTGCCGCTAACTTGGATTGCAAATTATAGCAAAAACAGAGTACGAACACAACCGAGGATAGAACTCACGACCTACCGGTTCAGAAGCTGACGCGGTAACCACTGAGCCAGTTAAACTCTGAGATGAGAAGATATATTTCGCTAATACATCGTTCCATTCGATTCGTATACGATTTATTTTAAACTATTCTCTTGATTTCATTAATTTTTTGAGTTGCGAATATGATTTGAAGTCGAAGAGAGAGCGATTTTCGCTAATAAATACGTTTTGTTAGTAGAATAAATTATGAAATTAGAGTTCAAAAGTAATTACTTTAAAATGGGACAAAATGTATAAGTTTGTTGAAAAATAAACATTGACTGTTTTTTCGGTTTAATTTTGTTTATAAACGCTAAAATTTCAACATTAAGAAAAAGGCGATATAGTTTTCTTTAAAGTGCGAGTGATATATTTAGTAAAAAGATGGAAAATGTTTCAAAAATTTTTTTATAAAAAAGTTAGTTTTTTTTACAAATTATGATAGATTTATTGAATTAATAAAAAGAAGGACGGTCTAGGAGATGCTATTAAAAATCGGATTTTTTTTTTAAAACAGAGACAAAGATAATTATCTCTTTGTGCTATCTTTGCATCACGCTTGTTTTGCAAATTTGCTGCAAGTTTGATTTGCAAGGGAGGTGGCGCTATTTTGTCACATCGAACTTGCAGCAAATGCGTTGCAAGCGAGGGTGGCGCTAGTTGTCACAGCGAACTTGCTACAAGTTCGTTTCAAGTTTGACGCGTCAAATTTTGCCATGACAAGGGAATATCTAGTCAAAATCAAACTTGCGTGCTATCTGGGTACATTCTCATTAAATGGTGCATATGCATGCTTAAATGGCATGTACCAGGGGCGTAGTGGAGCCCCCTCTTTTCTTACGAGAAAGAAACAAGAAAAATTGCAGAAACCTCCACAAAACAGCTCGATTTTTCTCACCCAGGTTAAAGCGCTACGGCACTGCTTATTTTGCGGCTAAACCACTGGCGTGCACAGTTTTATTTGTCATATGACATAGCACGAATTGATCCCATAGTTTGGTAATTCGCCAGTAGTAAACTTTCCACAAATTTGAGAATGTTTCATTATGCACACAACAGTGCAACCAAGCATCAGAAGAAGAAGAATCATTTGATTCCGACATTTCGCTGCTTGGCGAAATCTTGGGGGTCTATTCTGGTACCCCCGGTTCGGTTGGGAGTTGTGTTTGGTTCCGCACGTTAACAACGGAACCCAACCCAACGGGGGGTACCATAATAGACCCCTTGATCCGTTGAGGCAACTATTTGCAGTTTTTCCTGTTTCTCCCTTTCCACCTGAATTTTCATGAGCAGATTCCATGTCAGAGTCAGCTTACTCTCGTCCCTGAAGTTGACCGCTATCACGTGATTTGCACGAGTAAAATCCATTGATGGGCCTTTGATTTAGCGAAATTATGCTAATTGAATATGGCAATGCATTAAGATTTCATACGAAACTCTTGTGGGCTGGGCATGCGCAATTTTTCAATGTTTACTGTCTTTTCCAGTTTCTGCTATGCTAATATAAAATACGGATTTAAAGTTTAAAGTTCGATTAGATCTTGTTGATTATATTTACTAAGATTTGTATTGATAGAACTTGCAGAATATGTCATTAATCATCATAAAATATTAGCCAAAATATTGTATCATGAGCAAAATCAGTAATTTTTTAAATGATCTTAACACTCAGTGATTGATGAAGAAATTTTATCATTATGACCGAAGTTGTAAGAACACATATATTTATATTATTTGAAAATTTTATTATTATTATTTAATTTTTTCTGGAATTAAGAAATATTTTATCACTTTTTGTATGTACGAATTTCATTTGATTTATTAATCGGTTTTAGGTATTTATATTTACGAGAAATCAAATATTACATTGATATGTGATCAGTTTATAAACAGTATTTGTACTGCAGATTCCTTTTATCAGAGATTTTCTTTGGTATAATCATGGTTATAGAATCGAGAGTTGTATTTTTAGTGCTATTATTGTACTCGATACTGTATTTTTTAAAATTAAAAATTCCAATTTTAAGTTGTTTTTTTAATAACTTGGTCATGCTATATATTTTAAGAAACACCATACAAAACTGTACGAAATGATACAAATTTCAGCACTGTAAATCAAATAATTCTTCAATTACAGCCTTTTAAATATTATGAAATTTTCAAAGATTCATAACTCAGAAAAAAATGGTTAAAAAAAATCTGAATTTTTAAATTTTTTTATCTAATGTATTAGTACTACATCTGAACCAAAAATAAACAAAATCCAAAGACATGAAGTTTTGACCGTTGGTTGATTTGATGTGAAATTACCCATGTATAAGGACAGCTTATATTTAAGTAAAAGTTTTTTAGAAACAATTACTATTATTATTTTTCAATCTTACTAAATTATGCTGTTAAGAAACAAAATTAGAGAAAGAAATATTTTTAGTGAGCCCAAAAAATATGTACAGTTTCAGAATGTTAGTTAGTTATGTACATTAGTGAAAAAAATACATTAGTTTATGTACAATCCCTAAAACTTACAAATCAAAAACTTTACTTAACAAAAAAACAACAAGCTTTGGTGGCTTGATGTAAAGTTTCAGCTTTAGGGAAGAAGGATTGTAAGCACTTGACCGAATTCCAGTCATCCGAGTCCAGTTTCCGAAAACCTGTCGTTTATGTGAGTTGATTCATATCAAATATGCCATCATAGATCAGATCCCCTCGTATTGGTGTAGGCTGAGATTTCATCTTTATCATCTGTCCAGTGTTCAACATTACAAAGTCCATTCCCAAATAGTCCTTATGCAGTTTCAAAATGGGAAATTAATATAATGTTACTAACTGATCATAGAATTTATTAGAATTTCTAATCAATAAAGATTCATCTGTACATATAAATGCTTAGGTTCATTGGAAAAAACTTTCATATTACTACTTTTCTGATAGCAAGTTTTTCTTTTTATGTTTATCTATATTTTTGGATGCAGTGAATTTATATATTTTCTATCTTAAATATTATAAAATTGAGGAAAGAATTCCTGTTATATTTAAAATTAGTATACATAAATGCAGTGGCAGTTTTTCGTACAGGCACTAGAAGCATTTGCCTCATACCTCAATATCCTAGGAGGCCTCAAAATCTATTCGATATACAATGCAGTGCTAAGCCAACAGCAAATTTAGGACATTGGGTATTAGTAGAGGCTAAAAACAATTTTGTGCCTGTGGCCCCACAGTGTCAAAATCTGCCACTGCATAAATGATGTGAATAAGTACAGCTATAAAATGTCCTATAAATTTTAGACAGTTGTGCATTACTTTTTATCCATAATTTTTTTAAAAATATTTAACAAAAAATGCAATAACTGATAATAAGTAATGAAACTTGTTTACTAAGAATAATTGCAAATTAATTAATTAATAACTAGGCAAAAAAAATGTTTAAATATTTCTTTATTTAAATATTTGTTTCAACTTAATTTGCATTTTACCTATGTATTGATATTCTTATTGAATAGTCTAACATTTATTAATATATGTTTCTTTCTTTTTCAAGTCTATCATTCTACCCCTGCATAATGCAGAATCTTGGTTAGAAGAATGTTTGTTGTCAATAGAGAGCCAAAATTTTAATGGAACTTTGGAATTATCTGTTTTTAATGATGCTAGTTCTGTAAGTATAATAATTTTGATAAGTAATAATATTGTTTCTGCAGTGTTTCAAATCTTTCAGTATTATAGATATAGTAAGAGTCATTGTTTTGAGGAATTTTTATCTATATAATATAGTTTTTACTTCCAAGATATTTAAAATATTTTAGTATCAAAATTTTCACAAACTTCAGAATGGCATCGCAGATGGGGAACCTGTGGCTTTCTTCAATTTCTTATACAGCCTTACTAGTTATTTGCAGTTTGCATTGAAATATATAATTGGCTGTAATATAATACAACAATATAATACCGAATTGGCTGCAATATAATACAGAACAATAACCCTTAAGATTCAACTTGTGCAACCTTTCATCCAACTGCTGAAATTTAATGAGGCCTTTCTGTGCAAAAAGGTTCCACAACCCTGGCATAGGCTTAAAAAACATAGATTCTTTTGAAACAATGAAAAAAAAAATCTATCAGAAAAATATTTTTGTGATAGGAAAGAATTTTCATGAATTCATTTTTTAAAAATGTTAAATGAATCTAAAATTATAATATTGTATAAGAAAATTTGTAATAAATCTGCAATAGTTGTCTGTTTCATAAAATTTCATATGGTATATTAAATTCTGTCAAATATTAAAATTATTCTATAAAAAGTTCAGTTTTCTTCAAAATGGTAAGTGTGAACCTTAATTTTGGGTTTGCCTGTTTTCTTATGTGTGACTAAATGTTGTGATTGGGGAACTTTAGCTTATCTCAAAATATTGTTTTATCTTGTTTTTAGTATTTAAATATACATTTAAGACTAATTTCTTATGAAATATATGATATTTGGCTACTGTTGTTGATAGTTGGGAGAACACTTTGCATAATCCTCTTGCTGCAAAAGGTTGCTTTTTGTAAATGTGTGTCGGATGGATTTTGAACTCTGAAGGCTTATTTTTCATTTGTTGGTTCAAAAGAGCTATGGTTTCTCAATTTGACATACGGCGTTAATTTTTAAAGTCTGGTTTTTCTTTTTTTGCGTATGTGTGTACATATAAATAGAATATTTAGATTCTGGTGTCATCATTTCAAAAGAGAAAATATCACAAACATTTAAAATGGTTGCTGAAAAATATTTTTCATCATGGTTCTCAAACAAATGCATGTTACAGGAATGAGATTCTTCCGCCTTTTCGCAAATTTCCACTTTTTTGTTTTTTTTGAAGAAATTCCACTTTTTTTGTCTTTTTTCTCTCAATATTCCGTTTTTTTTTTTTTTTTTTTTTCTGTAAAAATTTACTTTTTCTTCCAAAAATTCCACTTTCACACAAAGAAACCTTCCTATGTTCCATTTTTGAAAGAAAATTCTGGGAAAATATGTTCGACCGTGCAGCTTAACTCCACCGGCTAGGAAACTAGCTGATTCATCTTCTACTGACGAATCAACATTATATCGGCAAGCTCTACAAGGATGAACATTCCAACATTCAGTGCCATTCAAAGTATTAAATACCACCTTTTTGCAGAAAACAAAACCTCTGTGGCATTTTTTTTAAAAAAAAAAAAAAAAATTTTTTTTTTTTTTTTTTTTTTTGCATGAACATGTTGAAAAAAAAATTAGTTGGAAACTTAAGGTCATCTTGTAGGCACACCAAGATGAAGAAATAAAAGAAATTTAACAAAAACAAATAAACTACATAAATAAAAAGAAACTCCTGTCAAAAGAGGCAGCTAAAAAGCTGTGTGCAAATGCAACAGAAAAGCAGAGAATAAGACATAAATAAAAAAATAAAACATGATTTACCTAGGCATTCTAGAGATAGTGTAGTCCCAACAACTATGCCAGTAATTAAACAGAGAGATACTAATGAAGACTGTGCAAAAACTTTAGCCTCTACTGAAAATAAACTTGCAGAGGATGCAAACACATCCTTTATTGAAGAAAAATCTGTCAAAGATTGGAGGCCTCCAAAACAAGGGGTGAAGCATGTTAATGGAGATCTGTTACCAGCAAAAGCCACACAATTAAAAAAACGGAAGAAAACCACTTCTTTAACAATTAAGAAAATGTTTCAAAGGGTTTCAAATAGCAATAATGCTAAATGAATCTGTCATTGTAACTGTACAATATCTCGACCCCTCTTGCTTTATAAGGTGCAAAATCATTGTGCTGTTACTTTTGTAAAAATTTATAAAAATAAAAGAAATAAAACAGAAATCAGTATATGATACATTATTATAATTTATAAAGAGCTAATACACTTTACACAGTTGCATGAAGCAAAAGAAATTATTTGCCCTTATTTTTATTTATTTTTTGAGCTAACTTTTATCAAAAGGCTATTAAATATAATTCTGCTCAGACTTCTGTTGGGTGTATGTTGAATCGCAGTGATGTACAGGTGGTAAATGTTTTAATGTCTTAATTTTGTATTTTCTGATGCACCTGATGATGTGTTAAACTTGTTTGTTAACTTTTAATGTGAATGATTTAATAATAATTTAATATTTTTTTTCTTATTTATACGTACTGAATTATAAATAATTAAGTTATTAATTATTGTAGTGTAATATTTTTATCATATTGTGTGTTCTGATGTTTTACTTCTTAAAACATCTTTCGCAAATAAATTATGGTACAAATGTTTTGCTCATGTATGATTTCAGTCTTTTTGCTTTTGTGCCAATCTCATCCCTGATGTTAAGATATGCTAATTCAATTTTATGCTAATGTAAAGCTCAATATATTCTTTTATTTATTTTTATATTTTAAGGATCAGTCAGCATCTATCTTGGAAACATGGCTTGAAAGGCTGAAAAGCAAAAAAATAAAAGTAACTACATCTTTTGAAGATGGGGTTCCTAAAGGAGGTACACATAAGTTTTTCTTTTCTAGTTTTTTGGGTTAATGTAGAGTCTACGGTGCCCACCTACTTCATTCCTCTTAGGACTGCCAACTCTTTGCCACCAAGAATGGAGATGAGAGAAAATTTGTTTTGGTTGTGCAATGATGTTTTTAATGAGTAGCATGCATGGAAATTGACCTTCTCTTTCACTTGGTGTTTTGAGCATCATGCTATATTGCGCCTCGTTTCAATTGGACTGTTTTGTTCATCTCTTCAATATGATTGGTCGATTCATTCGAATTTGAATAAAACTTCGTTTCGAATTCTTCTATTTGAATATCGGTTCAGTACCGTATATGTTATTCTGTGTGTTTCATTTCTCAATGAATGAGCAAAGCTATGAGTATTCCACTATGCTGAAAGCGAAGCTGCTGATGTTTTTTTAAGTTAAAAAAATTTGCCCAGTGCATGCTTGAAAATGCCGCAGGCATTACATGCGGAAATTCTTGCTTTCAGAATTTTTTGAAAAAAAACTAGATTCCTAACATTCAATGAAAAAGCGAAGCTACTACTTTCCTGCTATGCTGAAAGTGAAGCCGCTGATGTTTCTTTAAGTTAAAAAAATTTGCCTGGTGCACACTTGAAATGCCGCAGGCATTGCATACTCAATCTCTCCTTTTCAGGTGAGGCATGCGCAAGAGAGCAATAAACGCGTACTGCACATCCAAAACAGTATTTGGCGATGGCAAATGAAATTGTGCCAAGAAAAATTGGCGAGAAGCAGGCTGGCACCGTAGACTCCAGATTTACCGTTTTTTGCAAAATTTTTCATTAGTAATAAATGCAACAGATTTGCATAGAATAACTCTCAACATATGACCACTCTTTAGTATTGAAAATTCATACAAAAAAATTTTTCCTTTTATTTGCTACACTTTTGTTCTTAATATTCTTAATTTGTTTTCCTATAGTTGGGTATGCAAAGAATCGAGCAGTTGACCAAAGTTGTGGTGAATATTTGTGTTTTTTAGATGCTGTAAGTATATATTATTTAAATAAAGAATTTGAAATTTTTATGCCAGTTTATTTTTATCTGTTTAGAAATCTGAATATTTACCCGCTGGTTTTGATTTAAATGTAACTAATCATTTACAGGATGACTGTATGGCAAGCAGTCGAGTAAAGAAGCAATATGAAGCTTGCCTTTCACATTATAATCTTGTAAGAATTTTTGTCATTCATTAATAGTTGTTAGTTATTTTTTAATTAATTTTCTTATCTTTTATAACTTTTCTTGTGTAAGAAAAGGAATACTTTATGTTTAATTTTTGCATAAAAAAAGTAATTAGTTATGTAGCTATTTCATTTTGATTAATGGATTGAGAATTCAAATTTTGAGTAATTAAAAAAATTACATTGAAGACAAAAGCAAATGAGTAAATAGCTCCATTTTTGAGTGAGAAATTGCTCTTTAGCTAATACTTCCTTACCTTTCATATTAAGCTGCCTTACAGTGTTAAGAAAAGATGAGTAAAAATTTAAGTTGTCTGTAGAGGATATTCGTCGTCATTCTGGTAGAAGTCACTAAGAAATCAAGTCCAAAACTATAGTTTTGAGATGCCTTCAGTTTAAACTTAATTATTTTTGAGTCAGCATAATAAATAGTAAAAATTATTTTACAGGTTTTTAGCTCCAGTGGTTTATTTAATGATGTTTAGATAGCAGATTTCTATCACAAAATAATTAATTGCAAATTCTAATTGACTGCATTAGTCCGACAAAAGGTTTTTGTGGACTCAGTGACTTCTGCCTGAATGATATTGTTATTGTGAAGACATGATTCATAATTTCTTTTAGAACAGAAAGTTTACCGTGGTAATGGCTATTGAAGTAAAAAAAAAAGTTTTATTCACATGTTAGATCTTTGCTAACATAGTGAATTGATCATACCTGACAATTATCTGATTGAATTTCATTTTCCTTACAATAAAAAATATATATGTACCTTTCACATGAAAAAAACAATTGTATGATTTTTTATGTTGCATTGTTAAATTAAATCATTGAAGCTTGTTATGTAACTTTTGATATTTTATTATTACTGTAGTGAAATTATTTTCAATTAATAGTATTAACAATACATCAGTAGCTTTCATTAATCTTAAAGAGCCGATAAATGTTGTTTTGAAAGTTTATTGCATGACATAATCTGATTTCATTAACAAAAGGAACTTATGTTAAAGATTCTACTCATAATACTGTTATAGGTGGCATTGCAATTTATTATGTTCCTAAAAGATTGTAGGTTGCTGCTTCCACAGAGAACCATCTGATTCTACTCCACGGTACACAAAATGGGCAAATAGTCTCGCCCCAGGCCAACTGTATTCGCAGGTTTGATTTTGTTTTAAGTAAATTATATATTTTCTTGTAAAATTTTCTTATTTTAAGTATTTAAAATATTACATTTTTATTTATCATAGAATTTTTTTTTTCTTCTCTTTCCACAATAAATAATGTTTAGTTATTTTGGAAAATATAAAATTTAAGATAAAGAGAAATTTGAATTTGTAGTTCTTTAGTACTGAAGTAAAAGACCAAAACTATTAATCAATTTATCTGCTATTTTAATTAAATAATTGAATTATAACATGAATGAGTCAATGTTAAGACACTTCCAAATATTTTTATTAATTTAATCATTATAAAAATGTGCAATAATTTATACATAGATCAATTTATATTTTACCTAATGATAACAGTAATTTTTTATTAATTTATATGATTCTAAAAGATCTCATTAATATGTTTTCAACGTTTTATTGAAATTATATTTTCTTTGTAAATTTTAGAAATACGTTTTATGCTTGCAATTTATCCTGATTCAAATTATATTGTTTACTGGCTGGTTTTTCCCCTTTATATAAATTCCTTGTGAAAATAGTTGCAAAGCAATTTTAGATTGTTTTATTTATTTATTTATTTTTGATGAAAAAACTGAATTAAAGCTTTGTACCTTTTCTTGATTTTGCAAGCTATATTATAAAGCTTTTAATTAGATTTGAAGCTCATTCTTTTGTTCACTTCCCCTTCCCCTCATATGTATTTATTGCACTGGATAATTATGGATTTGGAATGCCATTTATTATTGCTTTATAGATTTATACTTCCTTTGGTCCCACCCTTATAATGCCAACATGGTTCTGCCACCGTAGTGTTTATGACAAAGTTGGAGGGTTTGATGAAAAGGGAAAAGTAAGTTCATATTCTTTGATTTTCACTTTTTAAGTATGAAACACCACAATGACAAACTGACAAGCAGGAATAGAAAATAGAAGACAAAACACATCTTTAGCGTCCAGTTTTGTTTTGTTGTAGTGTTATAGATTTGCATTACTATAATATTGATGATATGCAAGAGTGTGATATATTATTAGAATATATCAAAAGTATTGTCTTTTTTTCAATCAAAGTTTATTGTAGCATAAATACAAAACACTAGAAGGAAAAGTATTGTTCATCTTAAGTGGTGGCTTCTTGACATAATTTTGGCATCAAATGATCCCTTGGCAGTACCATTCATATGGTTTAGGTGCAGAAGAAGTCTAGACACTCTGTTTTCTAAATCATCAACATTAAAAAACTAATGAATACGGAAAAAAATTGCCATTGTTCAAAAAATGTGATATTCTGACAGAGCAAGATCGAATGCGGCAGAAATTATATCCCTTTGTGTTAAGTCATTGGAGGCATATGAGGTCTGGCACTGTCTTGCTGGAGGAGAGTTCTCCCTTGATTGACCAAAGCAGCAGTTTTTGCAACTCATGTGCTCAACATAAAGTAATGCCCTTGGAGTGTGCAAGCTTTTTTGCATGTTTTCAGGTGCTAGTGGTTCGATTCTCCTCTTCAGCCTTTCAACTCCTTAAGGTTCACAGCTGCTGGGCTAACATTTCTGCTTTTAATTTCAACTGTTAGGTCTCCTTCCTTGGTGGATTTGGACCAGTTTTGAGTTGTTCGATCGCTGATCTTGTGCACTTCAACTATATGAATTCTTTGAGAGCTTCAGTGGCTTTATGAATGATATATATGAAATGATACCTCAAAATGGATAAAATCTCTATTTGTATTGCCCATTATTGGATCTTGAAAGAAAGGAGCCTGGATGAGTATATATTATAAAAGGGCATATAACCTTTTATGTAATGTTTTAAATGCAGCAATAGTGGTGAGAGAGTGCCAAATTCAAGCTTTGGTTTGCAAACATTAAAAAAACAAAAATATTTTTGATACACTAAATACCTACTGAGTGTCTCTTTATTCTCTCTCAGTGTCTATTGAATAAACTTAACTTTAAAATAAAAAATGCTGCCTTATGTAAATGCCAAGCAGCCATAATACAAGTCACAAGATCTCATGTGCTGCTGTAGCAATGTGGTGATGTCTGAAAGCAGAAGATGTGATTGTGAGATTGGACATCAGTGGATGCAGTTGCTTTTAAAAAACTTCTTAAGTGCTAGAAATCAGAAACTGCAGAATTAAGTTAATTATATTAAATGCTTGTAAATATTTGTATATATATATAAATTGAATTCTAGTTATTAAGGGCTGTATTCACCAAACTTGATTGATCCAGGATTAAATCGCGAATCAGCAAATCCGAGAATCAATTCTAACACTGGATCATAGTCCTTCGGTATTCTCCATCAACGGATTAAATGATCCATGGCTTAACTGGAAGAAAAATGTAAGCTACGTTTTGATTGGTCAATGAACGAACCTCGCCGAGATTTTTCGTTCCACTTCAATGGATGACAGACATAATTTAAACATTAATCTCGTGTGTTTTGATCAATTAATACCGTAATTTTATTCTGTCGTTTCATTCTTGTTGTTGCAATAATTATCGATCATAAAAGGAAGAATTTTACAGAAATTGAAGCTGAGGTTTTTCTCCTCTTCTTAGATAAATTGAAATCGGTAATTGAAAATAAAAAACAGATGCAACAACTAATAAAGACAAGGAAAGCGCCTGGACAGAATTAACTGCCATGTTCAACAGTTTTTCTGGAGTTCCAAAAAGAAATGCGAAGCAATTGATTACATACTATAAAAATCTGAAAAGGAAGGGCAACAAAAATCAATCCAATAGGAAATTTCAGATTTTTTAGACTGGATTCGCCTGTATCTTTATTTAAACAATAACGCGATTGAAAGGCTACATTGTTCATACAGTGAAAAAAATTTGCTCTATGTGGATGCACAGATCTTTTCCTTCTTTCGATTATTTCTAAACTTTCAATATCATCTAAATACGATAATCCATCATCTGCCATGTTTGTTTTGATAGAAGGCAGAAGAGAAGTACGTATACGTAAAACGAGAATCCGCAAATTGTCAATGTTAATCCTCCGATTTCTGAGGATCAAAAACAGGGTGTTAAAATAGCCAGTGATCTCGGGATTTTCATTGGAGAATACGAATTTTCATATGATCAAAGGATTAACACTGATTCGAGGCTTAATCCGAGTGTTAAAGAGTTGGTGAATAAGGGCCTAAAGGTATTTGAATGTTATTTTTTATATATTGTGAAACCAAATGCTACAATCAAGTAGTAATAATTTGAAAGATAAAAGATTTGGAAGATAAGTTAAATAAAAGAAGCCTTCTGGTTAATAAAAATAAAGAAGAAATAAGAAAGTCTCTTCTCTTTTCCTGTGGTTTCACTTTTTTCCTTTTCAGGGTACACCTGAGGATCTTTTGTTTTTTTACCAGCACTTAAGACTTGGTGGAAAACTATCAAGGGTTGATGATGATCTGTTAATGTATAGATACCATCCATCAGCAACTACATTTTCTATATCAGAGTGAGTTAGATTTCTTTCATAAAAAAAATTCAAATTTTTCACATTTCTGAAAGTCATATTTTATAGTAAAGCTAATATAAACATGCTGTTTGTATGAAAATGCTTCCAAATTTTGTTTTAGTATGAATCCAGACTTCAAAAAATCCTTTAGTATTAATGCATCCTATACAAGTTCCTGTTTCAAAGCTTCAGAATGATATAAAATCATTTAAGTCATTTTGAAACTGTTGATGTCGTTTGTATATTCTCTCATTTTTTCATTTGGGATTGTTTGCATTTTATTCGTCGAATTGAGCGGACTGTATTGATTATTTAAATATTTAGTTTATTTACAATATATACAGGATGTTCCAATATATACAGATTTGATTTTGGTAGACGTTGCCTGTTGGCAAGTTGAGTATGCTCATGCAAGAGCTACAAGTGAACATGGTGACTGCGATGTCACACATGAACTAAATGCGTTTCTCTTTGAATACGCAGAAACTGATGTTACACATTATCCATGCGTTACTCATGTGGTAGAGTAAATATGAAACATGATGTGATAATGCATGGGCGAGCTGCGATGCTCATACCACATGCATACATGAAAAACCAAACAACTTCTACTGACTCCGACAGAGATGCAATATGGCGGATGGCGGCGTCCAAGGGTTGCTATAAGTTATGAAAGGAGCCAAATTAGTAGTTGGCGCGAACAGGGATATATCAGTTAAAAAATTAACAGATCAGTTAAGTAGTTTGGAATATATATGTTAACAAATCTGTTAAGAACCAATGGGAGAAATTGCAGGATTAAGTAAATCAGAAGCTCATTAAGAATTATTTTGACTGCTGACATGTAGTTTGTTTACTGCATTTAAAATCAAATCAACCCAATCCCAACATTAAACAAAAAGGGTTTATCACATGCATATGCAGAATAAAATAAAGATATGTGAATTGAAATTAGCAAATATGGTAATTATTTACTTATTTTACGTATTACAACTTATTTTTTAAGATAATGGCATCATCTATGAGTTGAATTTTTCTATGTAATTCAAAGAAAAATATAAAATGTGTTCTATATAATGTTCTATGTAATTCAAACAATAAACTCTTGCGAGATGAATACTTTAATGTTTATGAGTAAATACTTAAAATTTTGATCACATTCAGATAATGTTCTTTGATGATTTAAGAAAATAAAGTGACATTTTGTTTTTTAGAGATACAATCTGGCAAGTTCGATTGAGTGAATTAGAGGAGAGAGTCTTAAAGAAATGGACTACTTTCACTATCTGGAATGCTGGAAAACAAGGGAGAAAGTTCTACAGGTCTCTCAATGAGCAAAATAGACAGAAAGTGAGTTTGCTTCCATAACTTTACTGTATGTTTGAGAAATGTGATTCCATTTTGATTTCTAAAAAACAACAAACTGTAAGGTACTTTCTAAAAAAGTAAACAGCTACAATATGGAAAAAATGTTACTTTTTTGTTACGTGCTTGTATGTGAGGAGTGTAGAAGTTTTAAAGAAAGTTAATGTGAAAAAATAAAAATTTTAAAATTTTAATTCTGATAGAAATATGTTTTTTATGTATGTTAAATGAAATTAAAATCAGTTCAAGTAAATTTTGCTTTTAAATTATGCTTTGAATAAATAAAATTTTAATTTGAAGGTGATATTTTGAATGAAGTAAGCAGAAATATTCTTTCAACTTTTCTGCAGTTATTAATATTATTTTAATATTCTATAAAATTTATTTTCTTTTTATATAAAATTATTCATGACAAATTAAACAGAATTACTACAGCTCTTTGGAGTTTATTGCATGGTTACTGATTAAAATTGTGGTTGTTATATCATACATAATTACAGTTGCTTAAAATTTATGTATTTATTTAAAGGTTCAAGCATTTTGTGATGTTGATCGTAAAAAGATAGCTAAAGGAGTATATATTTATGAAGAAAGCAAGGTACTTTTTAATTAAAAATCGATTTGTATTTTAAAAATTGATTTGAGATTAAATTTTTTTTATCAAATTTTGCTTTACAAAGAATCATGACATCATTTACTTCTTTCTTTTTTAACTTCATTTTATTTTAATTAGTTTTAAGTAAAGTTCTACTTAATTAAATAAATTCCTTTTGGAATATTTCTTTCTTACAGGACTTGCCTAAGCCACGAATTCCCATAGTGCACTTCAGTAAAGCTTCTCCTCCATTTATCATATGTGTAAAAATAGTAAGTATTTTTTTTCCAGAAACATTCAGTAAGCTTGTTTCATTATGAATATATTATATTTTTGCTATTAGTGCATTTCAGCAGTTTCCATTGAATAAACCTTTCCATGAAATAATTCATATTCAGAGATAATTTCAATGTTCAAAAAACTATTTAATTTGTTGATTAAGTATTTGTCTTTTGGAATCGTTTACATCTTCCTTCATCCTTTATTTCCATTTTTCATGATATTTCTTAAACTGGTTAATTTTTTTTTATGTGTGTCTAATTTTATGACTCAGTTTCTACATTTCCAATCTGATTTTTTTAAATATGAAAAATAATTTATATCAGCTTGTTAATATTTTTCAGTAATTCTATAGGTTTGTTATATTAATTTAGCCAAATGACAAAATGGAAAGGAACTAAAATCAATGCATTGTCAATGAGAATTTTAGATATAGCTAATGACTATAAACTGCTTAGTTTCAAATAAAAATGTATTCAATTTTACACACATGCTTTATGTGACAGTCAGTGTTCTGTCTTACAATCAAGATCATAAACAAATAATTATTACATTACTTTGTCAACTTAAAATTAACTTCATTGGCAATTCTTTTTCTCCCAATAACAATATATCTATTTTACTGAAATCTGCCTTGCTTCATATGTATAAACTATCCCTGCAGTCAGAGCCCATTCTTGTTTCCTTGATCTTTCTGTTATATTTGATTGTTAGTTTGTATTTATAACTATTTGTACATTAATTTGATTAAATATATCATTAGCATTGAGCAAATATTTAAAATTTCAAAAATTGCATACTTCTTCGGCTTTTACGCATTTAATAAATTTTATTCGGACAGTTTTAGAATTTAAATTTACTATGCAGTTGAATATGATATTTTGAATGCTGAAGTTAAATGCATGGAAAACAAAAAAATTACCTTAAAATGTGACATGATAACTTTTAATTGCTCATAGATAAATGTCAAGATTAATGTCTTTTATATAATACTTTACTAGAATGCACTATTTCAGTAGATTTCGAGTAATATTTTTAAATAGTTGATCCTGTGCAGAGCATCTGCGCTCGATTATATGCATACCATGATTTTCCTGATGCTTCTAGAGCCAAACTGGCAATTTAGTTCTCCAAGAGAATTCGTCAAGACAAAAAGGGCGCCAAGTGGTGTGCGCATAACAGAAAAGTAGCGAATGTACAATGTTCACAATAGGTTCACATGATGAATTTGCGAACTGAAACGATTTAATCTTCACCGACTTAAACTATTTTGACATTGACCTTAACATTCTTTGGCTCACCTAAGCCCATGTGCTTCATTTCTAACTCATCTCTTTTGAATAATTTCATCCAAAATTTCATTATATTGTAAGAAATGTTGTGAATTCTTCGTATTAAAATCTTTTTTTTTCTCGAGAAGAAGTTCTTTTACACCAGAACGAATATAGTACCAGGCTATTACTATATATGCCTAACATAGCGGAGGGTACCGGTTTTGTTTTGTGAACAAACCGATCATTGCCATGGGTAAAAGAGAAATTAACCTCTTTCCTGAGCCATTTACTTAAGTATTTATATATAGAGATATTTTATAATTTTCGAAAACTGTACAAATGAAAGCACTTTAAAAAAATTTCATTATCTTTATTTTAGGACATGACTGCAGGAGTCTTTGAACAGAATTTATCATCACTCCACTTAGTGGAAGGAATCGATTACTTCCATTTTAGTTGACAATTTGAAATATATACATGTTGTTTTTTAATAAAACACACATATTTGTACTTTTTTAAAGTTTTTCTAAATAAAAACTTGTTAAAATTTTATATATGTCGATTTCTTTGAATTGTTTTTCCCTCTTAACTCAGAACAACAACAGTTCATGATGCTGTATAGTCAAGTACTGCTGTTCAAAATGATGGAGGAAAAAGAACATTTTTCTACACTTAAGTCTAAATAATTTTTCCAATGTTTTAAAGTTAGATAAAAAATTAAATAAATTCTTTTGACAGATACTTATTTTTTCAAAATTGAAAATGTGTCCGAGTTGGATAAAATACTTGGAAAATGTTGACTGTTTGCAGTTCATAAGAATATTTTATGTTTTACACAAATTAAGCAAACTAAAGTAGTTGTTTTTTCTTCTTCTTTCTCCTTCTTAAAAGTAGCTTCTAATATTATTTAATTGCTCCTACTAAATATTTCATTTTATATTTTCATTACACCTTTACTTTTATTACACTTCAGTTAACTACAGTGAATATTGGATTTAATTATTTTATGTGTGATAATTGCATAATCAAAATTAAAAATGAATCAAGTAGAATTAAATATTTGGGAAATGTTAACCTGAGGACTCGTCTATATACAAATATTAATTTAGATTAACTGTTTTTAATTGTCTTTTCTATTTCTTTCCTTCCCTCCTCGGCTGTATCGCAGATCCTTTAAGTTAACCTTTAGACAATGGTCACAAGCTTAATACTACGAGTAGCTGCCATACCCATGTGGCAGTCATCCTCAAAGGGTTAATTCTGAATTATTCATTTCAGTGTTTTGAAGTTGGGTTTTGTGGTACAATATTTGACTTAAACTGTGCCAAAAAATTGGAAGACACAACTAGGCTGGTTAAAATTGCATTTTTTGTCTTAACAAATTCATGCTTATATTATTCAAAACAAATAAAGAAAAGCAAAACTGTTTTTAAACAAAATACAGGTTGTAATGAAATAAATTTATATCAGAAAAAGTTTTAAAAAATTGGGTCAAAATTATATTCATGTTAGCAAGTGAATTTATATCAGACCAGAGGGGTGTAGTTATTTTCTTCTGTTTCTTGTTACATAAAAAATATAAGGCACACTCTAACAGGCTGTTATGTGTCATAAATTATATAGGTGTCTTCAGTATTATTTGTGATGTTTATTTCAATTAGTTCAGTTTAATGGATCAGTTATGTTTCTGACATGCATGGAATTGAAATTGCCTTGTTTTAGAGCCACTGTTTTCCAAAAATCAGGTTTTGTCTTATTTATTAATTTCTGATTATCAGTAAGTAGTGAGACTTCCTGCTTTCACCCTTTATTTACCAAATTAACTTACCAGCAACTTTTCAATTTTATTTTGGCATCATTAGATGAGTTTTGGTACAAAATAACCCCAGGAAAGTGGGTAAAACTTTTTTAATTAATTAAAATAGCTTAATTAATTTAATTAATAATTTTAAAAATTTAATTCCTGCCTTCAACTGCTTGCTGTCGAAAATATATTGTCCGTGTCCTTGTGAATACTGTTGGGGAAAAACAGTAAAATTACGAAAATGTAAGCGTTATTAAAGTGGTACTTTTTTAATTAAATTGGGAAATTAAGGGTTAAAATGTCTCTGCATTTGATAATTCATGAATATCTACTTTTTTATTCAGAGTTACAAATAAATACACACATTTCATTTCTTCAACATTTTATTTTTTAAAAAATGGCTTTAATCTCGATTAACAAACATAAACTTGCTGAACACAAATAAATTTGACAGTATACAATTTATAACAATACTGATATGAAACGAATAACTACTTTGGTTATGATGCACTTGCATGGTTTTTTCTTGCCAAGTTCTAAGTCAATGTTTAATGAGGTGTTACTAGGTCTTAAAGCTACGACGACATCAGTGCTAGTCTGCTATGCAAACTTCTGCTTATTTAAAGGCAAGACAAAAGTAAACAGATATTTAATCTTGTGTCCATCTTTCATGAACATGTACCTGTATGGAATTCAACTAAATATTTGGACTGGATTTTAAAAACATGCAAAAAAAGTTCCATATATTTTTTTTTCTCTGCTAATTCATAAGACTACAGAAATTATCGATAAGAAGAAAATAAATGAACTGATTGGAGATAATAAATATGTTTTATAATGTTTAAATAGTTTATCTAAATAACACTACTGTTAAAACTTTTCTAGATTTTTTAATGTGATGTTTTCCTATTTGGGGAGAAAAAAAACAGATGGTCATATTCCTTGATCTAGACCAGAGCTTCCCGACCTTTTCTCCCTTGCATACCCTTTGATTATTCTTTTTGTTCTCGCATATCCCTTACTATCATATCCAACTCCCCACCCCCCAACCATCCGTTTATTCAAGGAAGTTTTTATCAATAATGTTAGGGTTAGCTTAAATGAGCTTGAAAGTGAAATGATTCGAATTAATAAGATTTGCTGCACTTATTTTTGATTTTACATTTTATTCCATTTTTACAATTATATTAGCTTCAATGCCAAAGAAAATGAAACCAGTATTGTAATTATTTCGCTTTAACTTATTAGGATAGTTAAAAATTACACTTCGTATTAATCAACTATTCAAGTGATATAGTTATTAAATAGCAAGTATTCTCTTGCAGAAAAAAAATTCTCTAACCCTCTTAATCCCTTATGTTTTCTTGCTTCCGTCATTAACAACTTCGATTTCATGTAGGTATGCGTACCACAGGTTGGGAACCTCTGATCTGGACTGTAGTAAATTCTTATAAAGAAATCAAAATAGTCTTACGTAGCTAACAACTGGGTAATATGGAACTGTATTGCAACAATTTAAAATTAAGCAAATTTTTATCAATTAAAATTCACTTTTTTTTCAAGTTTATTCCAATGAAAGTAACTTTTAATGCATAAAAATCAACCTCTTCCCATCTTTAACTCTCTGATGTAGTCATACTCTTATGATGGTAGTTACAGACACAAACAGAAATATGATTCTTATCATGATAATATTGATATTCTAATAATAAGAGCAGGCAGAATCCTTAGGATTCAATGACAAAATGCAAAAAATCTAGTGAGTAACATAAAAAAATGTTCATTACAAAATTGCTCACACTGGCTTTCACACATAATTCTATCTATATAATTCTTCTCTATACAAAAGAATCACTAATACTATAAGAGTAATATAAATACTGAACAGAAAAAAAATGTAATACTGCTGTATGGAAATGACTGCTATGTACAAATAGTGACTTTTCTTGAACTTAATTTACTTAAAACGTCATTTAAAACCTTTGTTCTTGGGCCTTGAATTAGTATACACTTCAGTAAAGTGACTAGCCTTTGAATTACGATTTTACCCATACTTTAAGTTTAGAATGATAAATTCAGTTCAATTTGCATAGATATTAAATGGATATTGCATATTCTAAAAGAAAATGATATGTAATAAGACTGAGATCGTCAATGGGAGAATTCGTTTCTCCCAGACGTAGATTGATAAATTGGTAGTTTAGTTCTTTAATGTAGGATTTTTTTAATTAAAAGAGTAATAATATGATTTCTATTCTTGTTACTAACAGCATAGATTTTTGTAAATGTGTTTAATACTCTCCATACCTTCTTAAAGAAGCAGTCTAAATAGTATTTTAGATTGTAGAAAATAAATGATACGAAATCCTGTGCATTAAAACTTATCATATTTTGGATTATCAGGTTGACAAACTCAATGAGCACTTTTTCTTCCTGTCATGATAACTGGTTAGCTTCGAGTGTTGCAATATTGCATGCATTTATTCTATTATTTTTACTAAACAAGTTTTATTTAGAATTCGTCTAAGACGACTAATTCACGAATTCATGCACAAGCGAAGGAAAAAGCATACATATACACGACAAATCTCTACCATTATTACTTGCATTATTATTTGCCTACCACATGAATGCAATTTTCTCCACAAGAAGAAAATCTTTAAACACTGATGAAGTACCATTACATAAAATGAAAAATAAAATGTGATAAACAAAACGATGGCATGATTATTATTATTCTGTTCAGATCTACTTTCATTGAACAGAACAGTTAAATTGAAATAAATGATGTATGTGCCTGAGTGCACAACAGAACTGATTTATTGCAAGGAGAGGAGTTATGGAAAGAAGACAGCGTTCCAAATGGATCGACTGTTTCATTCCAAGGGCCCACTACCGGATCCGTCGCATTCACAGAACGAATGACTGACACGGAATATGTGTAAGTTCCTGCTCAATCAAATGAATGGGTGACAAAAGAGAGCGCTATATAATAAGAGGTTTGAGCCGGACAGAGGGAAACGGATAACAGAAAGAGTTCCAGTCGTGTAATCCTATATACATCCCTCTCGCCAGAAAACTATTGAGCAGATGCTCTTAGCCGTGCTCCAGAAACGAAATAACCATTTCAAGATGCTCTGTGCCATCACGGTGATCGACTGCGGTTGTCATGAGCGGAGAGATTCAGGCGACAGCCGTTTCAGAGCTGTAGTCTTTGTGCTTGTGGTAGGGCTTGTCTCTGCGGGCCTCGCGTTTTTCTTTCAGGAGGGCCCTGATGTGACGCACCTTCTCTCGCAGGACTTGGTCTTCCTCTACCGGTGCTTGGGGTTCTGGTCCTAGAGAAAGAAGTTCCTGTACTTTAAAAATTGTTTAAAAATATTAATACTTATTGAATAGATACACAGATGCAGACAAAGTAACAATTTTAAGCGTTACGAATTTTTACCAAGAGGAACTACTAGCTTGTTTTTTGAAGTTCAGCCATTCGCAAGACAATGTTGTTTTTTTCCCTGGAATGCGACAATTATGCAGCAGTTGCCTTCTCTCCCTCTTGGAAGCTGTGGTTACCATGACGTTGAAGAATGATATGCTTAAAAAAGTAAGAATTGCGCTATCAAACGGAGAGTACCAAACAGGTACAGAGTACTCAAGGGATCATGAACATGCGGTACAATCATCCGATATGGATATTGATGATTCTATTCACATAAAGAACCCACTGACTTTGATCGGAATCAAATTCGTCAAAGTGGCCAGCACTATAACCTATAGGCAACTAAGTAAAGTCCCAAAGTCATCTTATTGCGCGCAGCAAACAAAAAATCATTGATACAAGTTATAAATCATTATCGGTTTTCTGTGAAACGGGGTGAGCTGGAATCATTTTCTTCATCACATTGTGATAGGTCCCCTAAATGCCCTTGTGACCGAATCTCATTGTAAACTGTGAGTTCAAGCATATTCCTTATACGATACAAGTTCAAGGGCAGTTTGTCCAGCCTTTCCGGAGAAATTCGATGTGTAAATCCCCAAGTGTCCGTGATGGGCCATTATAATGTATATATGGCCCATAAGGTTTTTCAAAATTATTGTTTTGCATTTGATGTTTCCGCATCAACTTACTAAACATCCTAACATGGATAAAGACTCACCTGCGGTGTTAGGAGCGGGACGATGGGTGCAAGGTCCGTGCGTGTGGGAAGGCGCGTCCATTAGGTCGCTAAGGATTCGAACAAGGGTGCAAAGATGGGGACGGGAGTCATCCTGCATGAGGGTGCCTGAGAAAGTCCCCGAAAATACGCCTTTGCCCTTTCGAAACAGACTCTCGATGACAGCTCCACCTTTCTGACGAGACATGCAGCAGCGGCCCTGAAAGATGAAAAAAGATATTTTATTAGTTTTTTAGATGAATCATCATAATTGATTTCATTAATCAAAATAATTCTTACTAATCAAAATATAAAAATCATTTACGGCATTAAAATTATTGCTATAAAGTGAATGTTGAAAATGCGGAATCAAAACTACTTTAAATTCTGTAAGAGTTGATATGAACATTTGCATAAAAAAACAATGATCGAGTATACATTCCTGTATAATGGGTTTATTTCGGCATTCCAAATGCAACAAGCTTACCAATCATCGAGCGCTACGACTATAATCGAAGGTATCCGTTAACCAAGTACCTCTTACTATGCCGTAGGTTGACATGGAACCCAATCATCGAAGGTATAGATGTTGTACAAGGAGATCCTCTCCGCTCCCCGTTCTGCGTAAGGGATGGTATAGATGTCTAACAAAAAACCCTTACATTCTACTACTCTCTCAGAAATAATTTGTGGGAAGTTCTAATCACCCTGTAGATAGTTTTATTCGCAATTATATTTCGTTACTAATGTATCATAACAAGCGTAATGGCTAGATTAATAGCTAACGAGAGAAGAGAATATTTAAACTAGTGGGCAGTGGAAAGGAGTGACAAATTTTATTTTCTGATGACCTGGTAACTGAGGAAAGAGTTTCATTGTTTCTCATCTAAAATCTCTATTTTAAGAGGATAACATTTCGTCTAGTTGTAATCTGAAGGTTGAACTACAAACCTTTCTCAAAACTGCGAAAATAAAAGATCTCGTACTCAGTGGTGGCGCCAGGGGGGGGCCAAGTCCCCCCGTAGAAGATGCTGGGCCCCCCCCGCCCCCCCGTCGGGGCAAATTTTTGTACCCCGTTCACGCAACAGGCTATTGAACTACTAGATAAATAAAGATCTGGAGAAAATTTGAGAGATTCAACATTAAGCCCCTCCCCTCGACAGCAGGTCGTGGTGCTCACCCTGTCGGAGAGACCCTGCCCTGGCTGAACTCTATCGCCACTCCTGCTCGTGCTTAAAAAGTTCGAAACGACAGCTACATATGCTGTTATACAGGACACTTACGTCGCAAGTTTCTTTCATCTTCTGCTGGAGGGCGGCAGAGGAGAGGCGGGTGAGCGTGCGGGTCAAATGACGGCTGGCTTCGCTGAGCAGCTGCGGGGAGGATGGGGGAGACGGAGATGTTGGCGGCACAGAAGTCAGCTGCAAGTGTACGAACATCAGGTGCTCGCCCAGCCTCATAGTCAGGTTTAGAGGGGAGCGGCCGGTCAGGAAACTCTCAACCTGAGAGTCGTCCAAAGTTTCCAGAGCCTGCATCACGCACCGTTCCGGAGTCCGGTTCTATAAAAGAAAAGTCACCGGGTTAAAATTCACATCTGTTAGATGCATGAGAGCTCACATGTTAATTTTAACAATGAAATCAATTTATTAGAAAAATGTTGCCATGTCCCTTCAGTATAATCGCAAGCCATGTTTCGCACTTTCGCCAAAAGTCAAAATGGAATCCGAAGAAAGTCGTCAGCGGTGTGGTGTCTGTTGATCCTGTGTATTAACACATTGTCTACTAACTAAGTTAGTAAGAAATCTGATTTCGGGCATACCGACATCACAGTTTAATGAACTATTATCTCGTGAATAAGTACAGAGTGGATTGAAACCATAAGGATACGATGATAATATAAAACTCAGTTTAATTTTATTTGTTAGGTCAAAATCCCGTTTTGAAGTTAAAGCGAGCAAGGAGTCAGACTTCGTAATTTCGAATGTTGGTCAGATAACGAGAACAAACACCTGAACAGGCTCTACTCTCCTAATTTCTCTTCTATAAATTGATTTGATTTATGTTGTCAGATTTAACTCGCATTATATCTATATATATTACAAATCTTCGGTGGAATCAGCTCTTCTACCTTAAAACAGACGGTACTTAGGGAGATAAATTTTGCAATTTGATGAATATGGTTGCAAATTTTACAAACATATTCATCGGCCAAGAATTTCTCTTGATTATGTGTTGTTCCATAAACTCATTTACTCCAATTTCGAAATGAGGTTTCCGAATATGCAACCAATGTATGCTGTCATCTTTGAAACATCAAATCGATACATTCAAACGTAATATTACTGGTTTCTCATAGCGTAAGACGTCTAATAAAATTTACAAATATGTGCAGTGATTACATGGAAGAAAAAAACATAATTTTTACAATGAATTGATCTCCAGTGTTGTAATATCCATTCTTTAAAATGTCAGCATGAAAAGCAGTATGAATTTCCATATGAACTACCCAAAACCAATCGTTACTAATCACGGTAGCACTTCACTGCATTGAAGGTACCCTCGCAGAGAAACAACTTTTACAATGATGTTGAAGAAATCTGGTGACCGAATTCTTCTTGCTGAGAACCATAAAGCAAGCAGAAAGTGAAGAAAAAATGAACTTCACCAGGGAAAATTGTAAGAGTTGAGGGTTCGTCAATTCGAAAATGAAAAGTTCTACAGAACGTACTTTTTAAACAGTGAAATACACACATCCAAAGAGATACCTATCTAGTATTAGCCTCCTACAGTTCCATGAATAGTGGAAAAACGTCCTTTTCCCCTTGTATACGCCATTTTGTCATGCGCATTAAGAGAAATATTCGCAGCTGAAAGTTTCACAAAGGCAGGTAAGGGCTGAAAATAGAATCTCCATTGGTTTAGTTTTATTAATTAACTAAAGAGACGATTTAAATGTTTCTCACCGTGATTCCAGTCTCTACGGTAGGCAGCAGCGTCAGCTTAGATCCTTCCAGGATATTATTATCCATTAAAGATCCTTCCGTAAGTTTCCTAAAAAGAAGTTCGTAAATATTTGGTTTAGAAAGAAACTATATATATATCATAAAAAAGCATAAAAAGAATTTAAAATTAAATTCCATTTTATATATTAATTTGTATGCTTAAAAAACAC
>BGPR01011599.1:0-47945 GCA_013235015.1 Araneus ventricosus | reverse complement strand
AAAAACATTTTTAGTCTCATTCAAAACGCCGAAATAATTTTATTACTCAGTAATGTTTTTTGAAAAGGGGCCATTCAAATATTACGTAAGCACCCAAGGGGGGAGGGGGGTTGCTTATTTTTGCTGAGAAGGAGGAGAGGGAGTATAAGTGATGCTTACGTAAGACATTAAAATCACTTTATTTCAGAAAATCTCTTGTAATTTGCACAAACAAATTAATTTTAAAAAATTAAATTTGAAAAAGTTAAAATTGTCAAAAGAAAGTTAAACTTGATTTTTGTAAGCTTAAACTTGAAGTTGTAAGGAAATTAAACTTATATTCTTTTTTATTATTTTAAGCCGAGTTAGAGTTTTTTTATTTGAATTAAGTTATAAAATTTTTAAAATTAGATTATTACTGTTATACGTTTTGTAGAAAAAAGAACGAGGGGGTCATAAAATTCCAAAAACATGCTTACGTAATATTTGAACGGCCCCAAACTGAAACAATGTGAATTTTATTGAAAATCTAAAAAAATTAATTCGGCATTTCAATTTTGCAATTGTATCTTAGGGGATAATAAAATGAAAAATCGTGAATAAAATCTATTCTAGAGAGTAAAGATGAAATGTAAAATAAGGATCAAACTTGAATTTTAAAATGTGAGCTTTATTGGAAAGTTTGATATTAAAGATATGTAGCAAAACTTGTCTAACTGAAAATAACAAAATTTATACAATTATAATATTAACTGTTAATTCTTTTTTTCAAAATTTTATGATCTGTTTTTATGTAATGCAGATTTGATCATAACAATAAAATAATATGTAAACATTTTTTAATATTGTACTGATTAAAAAATTTTGCAATATTCACAAATTCAGAAATGAAGTAAATCAATCACATATAACAAGATCATGAACTAATGATTGATAAAACTGGCCATTACATTAATTACCTAGGTACTTTTTATACTTTTTTTGAAATATATTAAAGTTAAGACATGAGATTAAAAATAAAAATGCTATAAGTTAGATTCCGTATGGTAAATTTCAAAGCAGGGTGCAACGCAAAGTCCAACGTTACAATTTTTACATTCAAATCGTGATTCTCTCCGCACACGCTTACCGTTCTCATTAATTTTTAGTGAGCACACAACACACTTCCTTGACTTTTTTCTGGATTCACTTTCATCAACATAAGAAGGGAAATGCCTTCCTGTCAGGCGAACGACATTTTCTTCCGATTTAGGAAATGGACCCCGGCGAGTAGATGGATTACAGACTGTTACTTCAATTAATCTTTCAATTAATTTCATTTGAAATTCAACTTGCCTCATTTTTCCTCCATTCTTTTTGAAGATTACAAAAGCGTTCCACACTGCTTGACTAAGTAAGTAGCGAAAAATCTTTTTGTAGTATTTTCGTTGCTGATTTCTCGCCACTGGGTAGTACGACAAACATTGGTCAGCTTTGTCTACTCCACCCATTGTATTGTTGTAATCAGCCACGACTGCAGGCTTAAGCTTCGAAGATTTTGACTTTTTTGATTCCACGGTCACCATCGAAGTACTGTGTAAAGTACTAAGCATAAGTATAGGTTTTTTATCTGTCCATTTTAATAAACATATTTTACCTTTTTGAAAGGCCAATACTTCACCTTTCTTCACTTTTGACGACTTTATTAACGGAGGCAAACCTTTCCTGTTTGCCCTTAAAGTACCGTAAATATCCGTTTTACATTTAATAAGTATTTCGGCTAATTCTGGTGAAGTGTAGTAGTTGTCCGTGGTTAGTGTATACCCCTTATTTTTCAGTTCATGAATGAGCGTCATAACACTTTTAGTGGACACACCATAATCCTCATGGAACGTCGTACCTTTTCCTGTATAAATAATAGAGTTCCAAATATATCCGCTTTCGGATTCACAAAGTTGAAACAGTTTTACTCCAAACCTAGATCTTTTTGTTGGAATATATTGCTTCCATCCTAAGCGCCCTTTATAACCAATCAGTGATTCATCTATTGAGATATCCTGCTTTGGTATGTATGTTGATTGAAATCGTTGCATAAGCATACTATGAAATTTGCCAATTTTTTTTAGTTTGTTGTTAGAAGGCGATTCATCTTCGGAATCATTACTACTTTGGAAGTGCAGAAATTTCATTATAAGAGAATATCTTTTTTCGTTCATAACATTTCCGAAAAATGGAGTACATAAAATTGGTCGCTTGGACCAAAACCATTTTTCGGTGGGTTTTTGCACAATTCCTTGTAGAATCAACAAAGATATAAAACGTTTTAGTTCTTCACTAGTGACATCTTTCCACTGCAAAGCTCTAGTTGATGGAGTTAATTCCAAATTTGAAAAATGTTATTCCGCAAAGCTATTAGTTTCTTTTGCGATGAATGAAATTACTTCATCATCAAAAAAGAGGCAAAAGTAATCCAGTGGATCATCTGATTGTCTTAGTGAAACTTTGATTCCGGATTTCCGGTAAAAGGAAATTTAGGTGGAGCAGGAGTCAAAACGGAAACATCAACACCACACCAGTTTCTTGCACTTTCCAAAGATTCATCCTCTGATTCGTCTTCTGATGATGATAATTCATCTTCCGATGAAGTTTCAATTAAATTGTCCTCTTCAGAATCGCTGTTCATCATCAAACAAAATCCAGAAAGAATTTACTACTGATATGCGATCTTCTAGACGCCGAGAAATGGTACCGAAGCCTTCGAGTTTCTTTATTTATACTTCGTTCAGTACTTTATCATTTTAAGTAGAAGATTTAACAAAGGAGCTTCAATCAATGGAAGTTAGCGCCTGAAAAGATCTCTTTTGCGTTTGTCAGTAGTTCCTAAAATTTTCTCAAACAGTATCTTAGGAAGGAAACAGAAAAGTGTTTGTAATGGAATTGGTTTCAAAGGAGACGAAAGAAAAATACATGTGATACACCTCAAAGATCATTGTCCAAAGGTTTGTCTCTCTAAGATATCTGTTTCAATGGTTTTCCCGATATAACATCCCATCTGGACAGCAAGTTGAAAAGAAGTAGGGATAATCCCTTTTTTCCATGCACTATAACCAGTCGGCTTTGTTGTCTTATGTAGAATCTCAACAAAAACATCAAGGTAAACTTTACAAACAAAGAAAGCTGCTTCGCAACAGATGATGACAACAATAGTAGGAAAGAGGGAGCTTGAACAATGTTACACGGATCAATTTATTCCTGACCCTTGCCTAGGTTTTCAGCATTCCATTGTACAATGAGTGCAGTAACACCTTTTCACAAGAATGCTGTCACAAATGCTTGCGATTTTACTATCAATAGACCACGATCGAATGTTTACCATATCGCCAGACGGGTGTGTAATCACAAAAAGACCATATCAGTACTAATGTTCTTTCTTTTCAGGAAAATCTATCTTTTTATTTAAAGAGAACAGAGAGCCATCATTCTGTCAGGCGTCTCATGATAAATTTCGATCTTCTCCGAAAAGAAAAAATGGCACTATTCATTATGACTAGAAAATAGATAATTGACAGGTGAAATAGACTGATCGGTTGCTTCAAAGAAAAATTGTTTTTTTCCATCCGGTCTTTAATTCTTAAATTCAGATGTCGCCTTGAACTAACTACTCAACTATTTACTTTGCAGTTGTTAAAAGTAGATAGTATGAATTCCGATTCACGATATTTTTCAAAATGATATTTCACGAGATTTTTAGTCAACAACATTTTCCTGTCAAGTCTTTTGCCGTTTCAACACAAATCGGTTTTGCAAACAGGCCCGGATTATCAAATAGGTAAAGTAAGTAACTGCCTAGGGGCCCAATATCTTTGGAGGCTTCCAATGCCTTATCATATTTTTATGCTTTATTTTCAAGGTAATTTCATTTAGTGTTTTCATTTAATTTGCAAGAGCCGTATACTGGAATTTATTTAAATTGAAATCAAGTATTGTTTAAATTTCAGAACATTATTCGTAAGGTTTTTTCCTCATGTTTTTAATTTAGCGAGAAGATCAGTGTGATCCAGTTTGTTTTACCGTTTTTCTGGCTCCAAAATATCCCTAGAAATTTTATATTAGATTATTTAGATTGTGTAAAAAAGTTTTGCAATTTTTTCACCACTCATTAAAAAAAATTACATTACATTTTAGTTTTTTTTTTATATCTGAGATATTGAAACCACTCTCCTGAAGGTGATCGGCAAATTAAATATACTTCTTTTTAATTTCGGTCAGTCTTAATATTTGCTTGCATGAAAAACAATGAAAAATATTTGGTTTTGAATCTGAATAAGAAAGAAATTGAAACTTATATTGCCTACAGGCCCGTTTAGGACTTAAACCGGCCCTGCTTGTATATGTGCTTTCAGAGTCATCTACATCTTAAACTAACAAACAATTGTTCTTGATGGCTCAAGCCTGCAATCTAACAAAATTGTGAAATGCTTAGCTTTCTTAACAAAATTTATTGTTTCCTTTTTAACTAAATATAAAAAATAGCCACTTTATAAAATTATAGCTATTATTCATACACAAACACATGTTAAACGTTGTGTTTCGTTTTCAGTTATTTTTTATATTCTCTGTCAATAATGTTTCTCAGTTTGTAACAGTTTATGTGCAGCTTGTAAGATATTCTAATCTTTCACGACTTTTTAAAGAACCCAACCTTGCCTTAGATTGGTAGATGTAAAATGTGCACAAATTGTATAATTATATTCAAATGTATTTATACTTGGGTTCAGTGGCGAATCCAGGATTCGCTGAGTTCATGAGAATTTATATCGTCATGACAGATATATTATCTTGGCTCATATAAACCAAAACACTTTAGCATTACAAGACTTTTCTCTTTTCTTTGACAGTAAAAATCATAAAGAAAACTACATTACTTTCGATAATTTAATAAAAAAAACATTGAAATAACTGGCCAAAAAATGTTTTCGACTGCGTCAACGCTACAATTACAAGTGCAATGACTAGAAAAGTAGGAAAATTTTCGAGCCTGTCAAGCCAGAAAGCAATGTTCTCACATTTGAATTATTTTTTTTAAAAAAAGGGGAAGTTAAGAACAAACAGTTGCAGTGATTTTAAATAAAATCAAGAATTCTGCCAGCTCTGTGGGGGGCTGAAGTCCGATAGCCCCCCCCTGGATTCGCCACTGCTTGGATTTGAAAAAACAGAAATAATTTTCATTTTACAAAATCAGTCAGCGGCGAGGAACCTTGTGCGGTCGCACCTTTCACACTGCCCTCCGGCCGGCTCTGGGAAGGGGAACTGCTAGAGATAAGGAACGGGGGAAGACTCTTCCCGCTGGGATAATTAGACCTCCCGCAGGTAGCAATAGGGGGGGAGGAAATTCAGGTGTTTCTTTTTCAAACACCTCTTGTAGGACGGTGTATATTTCTTAAAGGAACCCATTGAAAAGCAGAGAGATATTTTTCAGACGGCTTACTCTGACCTATTAGTCGCTCAGAGGGTTAATCACATTACATAATCTATTATCTTATAATGATTGGGCAAATAATATTCTAAGACAATACAGAATGAATAAAAAAAATGCAACACTTAGTTTTGGTTTGATATTATATATTTATAGCAAAGAAAAGATAAGAGCGGCAATCCGCACAAAATGGCAGCAAAAGAACACAATGTCCGTTCGAAAATAGCTTTCTTCCTCGCAAAATTCATCAGCCTAGAACAACTACTGCCATTTTTCATGAAAAAGAAGAGTTAAACGACTGTTTCTAAAACGTACCATCAGAGTATAAGTAATGGTTGTTGTGCTATAAAGTTTTAAAGTGATTGGTACTTATAAGTACCGTCAATAGATGAAGGGTTAATAACTTTTTTTACGAAAATATTGCATTTTTCTTGCTTTCTTGAAATCGAAAATATTACTGTTGTGGTGGTTTTAATATAATCTACACTTCAAAATTTCCTTTTGCGAGATACACATAATTTATTCAAACGATATTTCATATGAGAGTTTATCCTAATTCGAATATTTATTATTTATATTATCTTGTTCAAAATATTGAATCGAAATAAATTAAAAAGCATATAATATTCTATCCTGCTCAAGATTTGAGATTCTTCTGAGAAAATATTTCGCTGAGAAGGAAAAACAATAAAAACTTAATAAATTTAGTCTTTAGTTTTAAAAATATAACATTAAAGAATATTTTTATGAAAGAAGAATTTTTTGTCTAGTTTACTACTTTTTAAACTTTTATTTATAAATCATTATTCAGAATATTATGGATTTTTGAAATCAAATTTTCTCAAACTTAGTACCAGATGATTGTACTTGTGTGAATCAAAAGTTAAATCATTAAGTTATAAAGAAGCTCTGAGCGTATTAAAATAATGTATTGTCATCGATAATAAACAAGTATACAAAAATTGAAAATTGTAACACACCACGAAAAAGAGCGAAATATCTATTACAAAATTTCATTCTTACAAACCTGAATAGTCAAGTTCAACAAAGTGTTAAAAACATTTAAATTGTATAATAATAAATTCCACTTAATACACACGAAGATATATAAATAAATTTTAAAAGTCAAAATCATGGAACATGCCATACATTTAATACAACACTAGTTACTCTATAAAGTTATACTTAAAGTCGATCGATCGTGGTTTACGAAATGTTTGTGAAAAATATGGAGTTGATTCCGTCATTTAAATCATGATAAAAGTATTAATATTTTCACAATACCTAGTATGTTACGAAGGGTCTATTAAGTTGCACAACTCAGCTTCTCTAGCACTCTTTGCTGTTCAAAAATTTATAAAAAATTATAACATCTTTTGTAAACTCGGCCTGAAAAAAATAAGATAAAATATATAGTGTATGTTTATATAAAGTTTTCATTTCGGAGTTACTTGTTTTTAGAGTGTTCACGATCTCAAAAACCATGGCTTGTCTCCGCCAAGGTTCTTTCTGAAAAAAAGCAATCTATCTATATTATATAAAACGCTTATGCGTGGCGCAAAAAAAGGACCTTTATTTCTTTCTCCCCGTTGGCAACGATCAGTTTGTTTACAAATCTCAACCATGACGCCAAGCTTTTGCTTACGCATTACAGGACTTTTTTTCCGGATCGTCGACTTTTTTTTGAATTTATTTATTTAAAATGAATTCTTTGCGAACTTTTGAATATAATTTGCGTAGAAGAGAGCACCGTGCAAGGGAATCCCTGGATGAAAGATTTCAGCGAAGATCGGCCAGAAATGCCGTCCATAGGCTTAGGCGAGGCAGAGCCTTTTTTTGTGATACTAATTGTGTGCACTATTTACTATGTGTAAAAAGGAAAATTACAGAATAAAGACCAGAGAACTAATTATACTTCAGAAAAGTTCTCTTGCACACTGCTCTCGGAGAATGATTAAAGTTGCATACTGTTTGCAACATGTATATATAGAGAGATTAGATTTTTTGCCACCGTGTTTGTACGGAAGGATTTGAATTACCACATGCTGCTTATGGTGAATGATAATGTTGCATACTTTTTGCTTTTCTGTGTAATATTTCATAAAAAAGAGTGCATATTTAAAATTTTGGTAAAAAAAGCAACAATTTTGCAAAAAAGCTATCTTATATGTTTTAAAAAGCTAAAAGGAAATAATTATTATGGGTTTAATTTTGAATAGTTAATTTGAGTATGTTTCAAGCCACTATTTCGTTAACTGTTCTTTTTTAGCTAAAAGGTTGCAAGATGGTTTACATCTTTCTATGACAAGAGACGATCAAGAATTTTCTGAGATTTAAAACACAAATGACTACATTGAGGAAACCCTATAACTTTCTTGGCTAATTAATTGTTGAAATACGCATGTATACGGGTGGGGAAGCTTTTCTGTGTAATATTTCATAAAAAAGAGTGCATATTTAAAATTTTGGTTCAAAAAGCAACGATTTTGTAAATTTTGAAAAAAAAGCTATCTTATCTGTTTTAAAAAGCTAAAAGTAAATAATTATTATGGGTTTTAATTTTGAATAGTTAATTTGAGTATGTTTCAAGCCACTATTTCGTTAACTGTCCTTTTTTAGCTAAAAGGTTGTAAGATGGTTTTCATCTTTCTACGACAAGAGACGATCAAGAATTTTCTGAGATTTAAAACACAAATGACTGCACTGAGAAGAACACTATATTTTTCTTGACTAAATAATTGTTGGAATAAGCATGTATACATGTGGGAAAGCTTTTTTGAATTACATTCCATTGTATAGAGGGCATATTTGAAATTTTGGTGGAAAAAGCAATTTTTAAAAATTTATTTTGAAGATTTGGAATAGGCTATCTTATCAGTTTTAAGCTTAAAATTTTAGTGGAATGAAGTTATGTTGAAATAAACTTTTGAATAAATACTCAAAAGTGTATGCCAAGAAGTTTTAAATTTCTGATTGATGAAAATAATTTTGATTTTTAATCTTCTTTGGATTATAAATATTACCATTCAAATTTCTTTCTAACATTTACATATATATCTTTGCTACCAGAAGAGTTTAATTGTAGAAACTCATGAAAAATTAATTTTAGGAGTTCCTGCAATTTCAAATAATTTAAATTTACTTTTATTAATTAATGTACTTATAATTTCCTAATACTAGCAGAAACGGATAACTGTACGGCAAGGGTGTGAAACGAGCTGTTTTCACATAGTGATCCCGAAAGAAACACGTGACTCTTTGGTGTCGGTGAGCGGAACGAGCAGGGGGTGTTATGTGCATATAAAGTTTTTATAACAACTGTGCTTGGACACCCAGTGTCTTCATGTAGGGAGCGAAGCGAGCAGGGTTTGCGTATCAAGCCCCGGAGCATTGCAGCGCAATCCTCCTGGGGGTTGGCGAGCCTTAGCGAGCAGGGGGCAGAGCCCCCTAGTATATTGCCACATTTTCCCCATCACTCGTGCATTATGTGGCTGAGAGGTAGGAAAGCTGACTTCGGATCTATTGGTCCTTGGTTCGATCCCCGCTGGTTGCGGACTGGGTTTTTCTTTCTTTGGATTTAACACTAATTTATGCTAATTTCCAGAATGCTCCAATTTATGTAAATTTAATTAATTTGAATATAGAATGTTCTAGAGTGTTCTGTTACTGTATATAAGTTGTGGCTCTCCAGTTGAGAGGGTTGAATGAGATACGATCAGCTAGATCAAACGCCAGTGTTGTCTTTCTAATAAATTGACATTTCTATACCTCAAGTCTGCTCAATTAATCGTCTCACTTGTGTCTACGTGACAATATGAATAAAAACTTAACAGAATATTTTTTGAAATACAAAATTCCTAAATACCGACTTGAGTTGACGAAAACATTGATATTGAAGTTAATTTTAAACGGTTAGTTGAATTATTAGATTAACACATTTCATCATTTTTTGAATAGCTGTATTTATGTCCTTTGTAATGTTACTTGCAGATATAAACAGTGATCTACAAGTCAGAAAAAATTTTAAAAAATTCAATGTTTTCCAATTAATTCAAGAACAAAATTGAAAATTGAAATGGACAAAAATTTCCAAATTAATTCAAAAACATCAAAATTAATCAAAACTAATAAATATAAAAAAGATGACGTTCGCACTGAAGGGATGGCGAGAACCATTCTGTTTTTGTGAGCAAAAATTCACTCCAGCTCACTCTAGCCGGGTTCAGGCAGTGAACCCTCTGAAACCCACAGTTCTTCGAAATCTAGTTTCTTCAAAAACCAGACCGGCCGAGGTCAGAGATAAAAGAAGGTAAACATTTCCCTCCCCCATCTGATTAGCAAGTAGTCATTTGCGTCGTGGGGGATTCTTTTAACGTCATGTTTCGAACATCCAAACCCTTGTTGACTATATAGGGGTCGTTTACAATTTGTGATAACTAACAACCATTACAGCAAGAATTTTTAGCAGAATTTTTAAGAATTTTAAGTAAGCTGCGAGCTTAAAGCAAATTGAACACCTGCTCTTGAACACTTACACTAGGCATCAATCAAGCGTTGCAGTGGGAGGTGAAGAACCATTTAAAAAGATAAGATTGCTCCCCATCGTTTACCGACCCTCTTCAAAAAGGGGAAGAAAATAAGCACACGTCACTTTGGTCGCTGGGCCGTTGTCTGGCAGTTTGCATGACGAGCCGTTTTGGCAAACACAGGGTTAAGGGAAGGTTATAGCAGAGGATGGAGTGGTGGGGTAAATGACCACCCAGGCTGGGCGAGTCCAATTCATGTCGCTTTCTACCAAAAACTCTCGGTTTTTTAGGGGCTAGAAGAAAGATGTCGCCTCTAGATTAAAGAGTTAACCGAACTCGGGTTAACCGAAACCCGGTATTTCCGAAATGCCTCTGAAATTGCAAATCCAAAAACGTACTATAATGCACAGAAATAATCACGAAGGCGAGAATTATTTTGCAACGATATCCACATTTTATCATTTAAACCTCACTAAGAAGGTCAGTGATTTTTTAGATTGATAAATTTGATATTAATGGGTATTAACAAAATTAATTACGATCATATAACCTGTGCATGTCAGCCCCATTGCTCCTGAATCCGAAAGAGCGATTATTGCGCAAGGAGGAGGGTTAACTTTAATGAAGAACATGAGTGTGACCTACAAAGAGAGTTTTGAATTTGTTTTTGACTCAATACATTTCAGAATTACATACAATAATTTGGTACAAAATGATAGATGTTCATGGGTTAACCGAAAGAATCGTTATCCCAAACGGCGTCACCTCCTGTAGTTCCGTTAACTGGGGTTGTACTGAACATGCAAAATTAACAGATATTTGGAGTGTGATTTCAGCAAAAGATTTTAACGTAGGACTACGTTCCTCCCATTGGGGTCTCAGGAAGGAATTTGATTCACACGCCAAAATGGGCACAAAACTTGGTATGGGAGATCCTCTATATCTCGGTAACTACATATGTTAAAAGCATAACTAATGTCCTATTTTAGAGATAAAGGATAACAACAGAAGTTACAAAAAGAAATTGAAAATCGGAATTGTAGTTCAGCGGCTATGAGTCGCAAAGTTGGGCAAAACTACGCATGAATTGGTGACGCCATCCTCTATATCTCGGTAACTGCATATGTTAAAAACATAACTAATGTCTTATTTTAGAGATAAAGGGCAACAACAGAAGTTACAAGAAAAACTTACTTAAACTTAAAAACTTACGAGGAACTCCGAGGAAGAAAATAGTCACTCTAGTAAAGTAGCCCTACGCCTTTCACATCAGCAGCTGTTTGAAAAGACAACTTCCCGTCATTTTTTGAACAGTTAATTTCTGCCTTTATCTCTAGAATAGAATACTTGAATGGGTACTAATGTTCTGAGAATTATTAATTCGCTTCGATTTCGCATATATAGGGAAGAGCCGCTGAATTTGCATCATTTAGAAATATTTTAATGTACAGGAATGAAGAAGTAATTTTAAAGAACAAAAAGTAGAACTTTTAGTTGTTTATTTATGTTCATAATAGTGTAATTAACTTCTTAGGAAATACACTTTAAATTTAGAAAAGGGTACCTTTAAAACAAATCATCGATCCAAAGCAATCGGGTCCCTAGATTGGACACCAATTTCTTTAAGAACTATTAAATCAAAAATATATTTTTTAATTTTCAAATTCACACGTGAACAGAATGAATCAACCCAAGTATGGCATTGTATGCCCTGCCTTGTATCACTTCCTCTTCTCTCTTTGTCACATCATAAATGATATGTATCCTAAGTTTTCTTCATCCAATATTTGATGGCTTTTGTGTTTTTGTAGTTTTTTTGTGATTTGACTTCTTCCAAATCTGTTTTAAGAAAGCTATTAATGGTGATAAACTGCCTTCTGGACTACTCCTGTAGTTTAAGATAATAACCCCATTGATTTAAATTCAAATTTAGGCAAACTCTTTTGGTCCAATCTGGATTTTTGTGTCTTTGGACAACAAAGACAAAAAAATCCCCCTGACCTTATTTTAAAATTATTTTAATAAAATGATTATAGTACATTGTAAGTAAATAAATTTCCTATCTGAGGATATAATAACATATTTTCCTATTTAATTTAAAACAGATTGAGGGTACATATATTTACTGCATCATAATCTATTGCTGATGCCTAAATCATGACTTGTTCTCTCTTACTTTAACCTTTCTCAGAAAAATAATTTCATACACCCTATTTTCATCGTTACAACATAATTTGTCTATTTTATATACCAAATATTTAAAAGAATTGAAGTTTTGATTCCGGTCCAATCCAGGCGCAGTTCCAAATCAAGTGATCCCCTATATTCGTCCCCTATATTTGTGTATATTTTGAAATTACCATTTCGTATACGAAAAAAGTGCATGTATTAAATGCATCATAAAAACGTATAAATCAACTTTTTCTCATACACAAGTGTCGTTTTTTTCGACCTCCGATCGAGCCGCTAAACAGGCAGACAAATGGTAGGAGATGGGGATGTGTGGTGGGCGACTGCGCACGTCTCTAACCATAACTTCAACTATTACCGGCGCCATCTGGCCAGTTTGAGCTGATTTGTGCGCACATAAACATGGCTGGTAGAATTCATACACCCGCCAAGTGCGAGTTTCGAAGTGTTATTCGCTTTTATCAAGCAAAAGGTTGGTTTATGAAAAACGATCAATGCAGCTGTTTCTTGTCAGACTTTACAAAGACTGCGAAAAGCCATTCCGTTCTCTAGAGCTATCCCCATTCATGAGAAAGCCTGTCCTCGCAATTCTGTTGTAACCCAGCATCTTCTGGAGCAGTTTAAATGGGATTTTATCACCCGCCGTATAGCCCCGACTTAGCGACGAGTGATTTTTCTCTCTTCCCTGAATTGAACAACTGGCTAGGAGGCCAAAGCATCCAGAAAAATAAGAAGATTCAAAGCAACGTTAAGCCCATCTCTCATCACTTGCGGGAGTATTCTTCGAAGAGGGGATCGCAAAGATGATCCAAAGTATGAAAAATGCCTGAACTTTCAAGGCGAATATGTCGAAAAGTAACCATGATAGAATAAAACTTTTGGTAATAAATTCATTTTGTTCTCAACTCTTCTCTTTTTTCATGGTCAATCGGAGGATAAAAAAACGATCCTTGTATTTTTCATTTTACTTACGAACGATTGATTATTTAAAGCATTTCTGCACTAATGCACAGTCCCAGAAAAAAAGGATCCATCCATTATTCTGCGATCGCTCATTGGGTATTTGAAAAAAAATTTACCGATCTTCTGGATATAACGTATACTAAAAGATTTTATAGTTAAAAATTTATTTCATAAGGGGTCATCTAAATATTTAAAATTGCACTAACTTCAAATCGAAATTGCACTAATTTATATCGGAAGATATTCGACCTTTTATGTTCTAAATAGAAAGGGGGTCGTCTCTAGATTTAGATAGAGAAGTTTTTTGCTTGCATTTAACTGTCGGTAGTAGTATTTTAAATTATTTCGCACTTTAAATGTTGTTTTCAAAGTAATGATCAAAATTTTACAATCGCTGAAACTTGATGCATAAAAAAATAGATAGTGTAATATTACACCACTTTAATTTATAAGATTTTAATTTATATATATAAACAGTTAAATGCTTATATATTTAAATTTTTAAAATAAAGTGGTGTAATGATTATATTTAATAATGAAAACGGTTTCGAAATGTATGGCGCCCCCTTATAGGCATTGTTTTAGAGCGAAAATTTAAAATTTAATGTAACATCAAAATTTCTCGTACGAATATGCTGAAATTTTGCATAGGCTTATAAAATGGCCATCTGCTTCGATTACTGTTAAAATTTATAAGTGTTGCTATTCAAAAATATTGTAACATCAATTTAGATAAAATATTTGATGTACTCAAAATTAAATTAAAAATAAAAAGTGAAAGTGTAAAATGTGCAGAATAATTCATACTACTACATTAATAAATTCTAGGTCAATAATTATATTATTTCTCAAGATATCAATAAAAATTCAAAGTTTTACTTTACTATTATAAACTCAAAATTTCATTTGCTTATAATTCTGAAACCAAAAATGCTGGGATGATGAAACTTGGTATTCCAGCTTACATTTTTATCGAGCATGGAAATATTTTAAGAAAATGTGTGTCTCCATTGGAAATTTTGAAGTTAGTGCTATTATAAATATGTATATGACCCTTTTATGAAACCCTCTTATTTTAAACATGAAACCTTTCACTAGACCTTATTTCCTGAAAATTGGTACCTTTTGTTTTAATACGCGGTGAACGATGGCAAAATAATGCGGGGTGATTATTTTTTTCCGCTACTGTACTCTACACTGTTCATAAGATTGTTCATTGCCAATAATATGCTCTACGCTTTTCTCATTTTTAAAGAATACACATCTAAATATAATTAATCTTTCGAAAACTTAGAATATAAACCAGCGGGAGCGACCTCCTCTAAACTTTCTCGTATACTTCTCAAACATATGCCATTTCCCTTCCCTCTGCCTGGATAAAAAATTCGAACCTACTGTAACCCAGAATTCAATGACTATCAGAAGGTTTTTTCATTGTAGATTAGAGTGATAGTAAAATATTTAGGTGAAGAATCATATTGAAAGAGATGCGTTTGTATTAAAACTTAGCAATATTTATTTTCTATCAAACTGTAGCCAATGCACAAGCTCCGCTCCGCAAGCTCCGTGTGCAGAGGAGAAAACAGGAGACGACCTCGTTTGTTAGCTTGCGCATGAGCAGAGATTGCTTCCAGTACGCAAGTAAAACAAGGACAAAGTGACGTAATCCTTCCGCGTGCACAGAGATTGCTACCAGTACGCATGCGTATGGAGAATCGGATTAGAAAAATTAATTATGCAATTTGAACGCCTTTTTTTTACCGATTCAAACGAAATTTGGGCACAGATCTATAATTAATATTAACAAACGTCATACCAATTTTTATTTATCTAAGCCGAAGGGTTTAGGAGATATAATTTTTACAAGTATGCGATTATACAGACCGACAGGCAGTCAACCCTTTGACGGAGTTGGCTCAAACTTTTATACGGACCTACATTCATGACGATAAAACTGTGTACCAAATTTTATTCGTCTAGTTATCTATGTTTTTGAGTTATAGTGTTCACATGACCGCGGACAGACAGACTTCCCGTGGACGGATTTTGTCCAAAATTTGATAGAAACCTACATAACACCACAGCATACCCCCGAACTCGGCGCCTAAACGGCACCTTGTCGGTTAGATGAGTATGTGTGAAACTTTATTGAAAAGCAAAAGCAAAAAAAAATTACAACATTAGGATATAAATACACTTGAAAGGGAACATAATTATACATGAACAAAGAAGAATAAAAAAACACATTGAGGATTAACCTACAAATTATGTTTAAAGACAACATACCAAATTTCATCCCCGTAGCTCTAATAGTTTTCGAGTTATCGTGTTCACAGACACAATTCCAAAATTGTGTATTTCGGACTCAGGGAGGTCTAAAACGTGGAGATTCGTCAAAATCTCGAGTTCGAACTTTTTGACGATTACAATACTTTCTCTTTGTATACTTCGTATACGAGAAAGTAAAAAACGAAGTAGTAGAAGTAGTGTAGTAGAACTTACGGTTTTGTCAGTTGCTAAAAGAGTTGAATTTTTACATTTATGCAAAAATTATCAACAATTTAATTCCTTTATATGAATTTGTATACGCTGTTTTAAGTGCATTAATTTCAAATACTATGTCTTCTATGAAACTGAGATAATCCTAATTAAGAAGATAATTCGAATATCGGTGTGAAGCATTGTCCAAAAGTCGTTGACACATTTTAAAATTAAACATAAAATATGGTAATTGGTGCGGAAGAGCATGGTCTGCATTTTAATTACTATCATGGAGAAATTTTATCTTTCTGATAAAAAATTGATCCTAATCTTACCCAATGATGTCACTGTACTTCAAAAATAGAAAAAAAGACATAAAACTACCATAGTACTTATTATTCTCACTCTTGAATCAATTCTTCCAATTGAAGCTTTGAAATATATATAAGAGTGGATGATGTTCTGCTACACATTACCCTATCATATCCAATGCATGCCTAACTGGGTTAAAATCGGATGGAAGGGACGGAGAAAAAGTAAGTTACTCTAAATGGGTATTATCTTTTTTATTGAAGGTATTCATCCATGATGGTGGCGCTGTGACGATGGACGTTGTAATCCATAAATACCAAATGTACACACATTGCACCTCTGAACAGATAAAAATGATGTTGCGGAATGGCACACCATGGTGCCACGCTGTACAGGGAGTTCTGTTCCGAGAGCACAGGATTACAGTAGCACATGCCGACAGTTTAGAGCCACCGTCAAATAGTTGTTCAGTGATATTTCCTTTGTTGTAAGGGGTCCCTGAAGGTCTTCGAAGGGATATATGATGTGAATAGAATTGAATGAAAAAACCCTGAATTTTTCAGAAAATAACCCACATGTCCACTGTACCGGTGTCCAGTTAATTTGTTTCTTCCACTAGGCTAATTAGCCCGGCAGTGAGCTGCCATGTTTGAAATACATATTACAGGTCTGCGGCATGTAGAGAATACTCGCCAAACAGTATGTACACAGTTTGCTTCGAAACTGTAGATTTTGTGATGCGGGAAGCTTTCGAAACAGAGCTCATGCATTAATTGACATGTTCTTTTGATAGTTCCTGAGAAATGCTTGGCGTCTGGTGGCTTTGTAACACGGGTCGACCTGTACTGAAGCGCATCTTTACGTTTCTGTCCTTATAAAATCGGTGCTTTCAGCATGGACTGGCCATTGGCTATCCTCTTGGAACCATGACAAGGCCTAGATATTGCAATCTGTGCTAATACAATTATGAGGATACTTCCATCTGTATCCGGCAACATTCAAAAAAAATTATTCAATCGCATAATAAATTTTCCCTGTGGTCCCTCTAAATCGTAGCTATTCGTCGAAGGCAAACACAGGCCCTACTTTCGTAAGGTACTCTGGTCTTGAACTATATCACACATAACAGCAAAGATTCCTTAAAATATTCCATCAACTGCTGTGTGTCCTTCTGCGCATTTTTTCCTGCTTGAAACACAGGCATTTTATTACTGAAGATATGCATTATTCTATTTCATCAGAATTTTTGTTGTCTAGTGCGTTTTTTCGGAAAGATTTAAATATCTTAAATTTATACACATGAAGGTAATTTGTACATCTATAAAATTTCATAACTTTGTCAAGTTTTGACATATGAATTATCTAACGTTTTGATTATATTAATTTATTATTTTGAGTATTACCACAACACTCATCTTGACAACAGCTGTTTATTTCTTGAAATTTTCTGTTAATGTTAATGAGAGCAAGCCTGCATTTTGATTCAAATTTATATCCTCTAAAATTAGTCCTTATTTAAAAACAAACATATTAAATTTGTTTTATATTGATTTTGATTTTCATGGTAATATTTCCACAGCAGACATGGTTTCAGCGTTCTCGATCTTTGTTCAGAAGAAAATAAACCCTGTCTCACACAAGGATCTTCTCAAATCTATGAATTCTCAGGCTCCTAATGCAATATTTTTTTTAAATTTCCATTCGATATCGCAACAGACATATTTTTAAATTTAAGTTTAGACATTTTCTTTTTTCACTTATCGGCATCTTTGAAGTTAATTTGAAACACAAATTGAAGTCTCCTTTCATTCGATGGAATTAAAACATCGCTAATTTTATAAACAAGCTACCAATAAATTCTTTCTTTGCTTGATAGATACAAATTATGTGTTGCTAATTTCTTCCTAAATCTTAATGAGTCTAATAGGATGGTTTTATTGAATTAAAGGAATATACGCTTAAATAAAATTGCCACGTTGTTCTCTTATAACATATTTAAGCTAATATGGTTTTCTCAAAGACCATAAAAAATAAACATTAATTTGAATTTTCTTTCTCAAATTCATTTTTTTTCAATTTAAATTCCATTCAAATTCAATTCAAATTCAGATTCAATTAAAATTCAATTCAAATTCCATCCAAATTCAATTCGATTTAAATCCAAATTCAAGTTCAATTCGATTTAAATCCAAATACAATTCGATTTAAATCCAAATTCAATTCGATTTAAATCCAAATTCAATTCGATTTAAATTAAAATTTAATTCGATTTAAATCCAAATTCAATTCGATTTAAATTAAAATATAATTCGATTTAAATCCAAATTCAATTCGATTTAAATTAAAATTTAATTCGATTTAAATCCAAATTCAATTCAAATTCCTTTTACACATATCAAAATATACGAGACAAAAATCGTATTAACTTATGACTCGAATATATTTCTACCATCTTACTGCAAAATTGAAGTTTTTCCATTAAAAAATAATTGGTATTCTTAGAAATATATATTAATAAACACATATAATGAATGAAATTCAATCGAAAAATTCATTTAAAAAAAAAGTCAGTTTTAACATACAATGCCAAAGTTTCGAAACGATTCATAATTTTAAAAATTCATTTCATCAGAGAACATGCAAGTAAAACAAGTGACCGCTTGTACCTTATCCTGTAAAATGATTATTATCAAGAAACTGGTTAATTAGCCATTTTTGGAAACTCAATTTAAGGCAAAAGCTAACACTGTGTAAAGAATTAATCAAAAGCATGGTTGGCGGAAAGAGGTTGCAATATTCTCCTAGGGTAAGTTTTCAAAACAAGACTTAAGAAAATGAGACTCTCGAGAATAATTATCCTCGTATTTTATCGGCCCATTATGTGACGACGGAATAATTTGTTTTTGTCGTGATTTGCATAATGAACTTGATCAGCATGAAAATAATGCTATCTAATTTATTAGATACTTCAAGATGCTGGTAATTAGAACATAAGTAGGAATGAACCATATTTATTCGAAAAAAATACAAAATAGTGTCGCAAATACAACTTTCGAACCTTTAAGGATTTGAAGTACTAGTACTGAAGTAAAAGCAACTCAAACACTTAAGAATGCCAATTAAATAAGTATAATGGCAAACAATATTTAAAAAGGAAACAAAAGAAATGAAAATTTTCAGAAATATTTAAACTTTAAATAGAAAAGCGTAGATCGAATGCGTTCATATTGTTACAAAAGTCTTTCTGTGGGTGTATGGCGTAAACAGTCCAACACGCAGGATAATGGAGAATGAAGGTTTCTTCAAAAATATGCAGGAAAACACGTTGCACAGGTACAAGAAACAATAGTTCTTGCACAGACTAACAACATAAACAGACAGCAATTCACAGGTAATAACAGTTCAGCACTTTGAAATTTAGCAACACAAACAGTCAGAAAATAACTAATAACGACAATAACAGCACTTTCAATAGCGCTCAGCTCACCAGCTTCCTAGCTCGCACTGCAGACGAAACTCTAAAGTCATTCCCAATGGATCAACACTACTCAATACCGCTCGGCGTCTAACAGCTTACTAGCTCAAAAAAAATTAAATCATCATCTATAAAAATAAACCAATGTGTATACTGAAGAAGCTGTTTTGATATTAAATATTTAATTTCTATTTTTCATTGAAATGGGATAATGCCTTTAACTCTTTAATCCCGAGGCAACTTTTTATTCTAGTCCCTTTGAAACCGGGACTTTTTGGGAGGATACGACATGAATTGGACTCTCCCAACCTGGGTTGTCATTTACCCCAATAACCCACCCCCTGCTATAACCTTCCCTTAAGGCGCAAGGAAATGAGCTGTGGTCGGCAAGGATAATTGGACCCCCTACCGCGCTTATCTCCTAAACGATCTCAGAACCTCACCTTCTCTCAAAAGACGCCAACCGCCTCAGACCGGCCTTCATCGATATAAAGGGGGAAAATTTTTAGACCGCCCGGTACCGCTTCTCTCGGTGTGAGAGGGTTAATTAACAAGAATTCCTTGTCCGATGAATGGAATTAGAAGAGTTATTGGAGATTTATCCCAAATTTCAATTAATAAGGCGAGAAAATCTCATTTTTTTAGATCCGCGATGTCTTTATCGTAAATGATAAGTACACTGTAAAAAATATCCGTTTTTTTCCCGGACTTTTTCCGTATATTTGACTGTTTAAAGCTGTTTTGTTGACAAAACGGTTTTTCACCGTTTTCCGCTCCATCCATAAACGGTTTAAAACCGTCAGTTCAAATTCTATTTTTCGTCATACGGTATTGCTTTCCGTATGATAACTTTCCCTTTTCTTAAATGTAATTTTATTGCATTCATTTCATGTTTTTAATAGGGTTCCATCTCCGCTATTGTTTACACATGTTGCAGTAACCTGTTGTCACTCATGAAAGCTAACCTTAAAACACGTGTTCTGGCAATAGTTGATTTTTACACCACTAGGTGGCTCCACTAGAGCTATAGTGACTTTAAAACTCAAATAGATTATTTTTACTCCATTTTATGAAGTCTCCGGTGGTCTAGTGGCTAGAGCGACTGCCTTTTATTTCTATGACCGCGGTTTCGATCCCCGGCTCGGAGGAGTTAGAAGTTTTGTCACCATCTTGCATCGAAATCGTCCAAGTAAGTTCAATTAAAAATTATATTAATTAAACTAATTGAAATTAATAATTAAGCCTTGATTAATTAATATTCCTAATTGATAATACACATCAGCACAATTCAACTCAACTCGAACAGAAGGGGAAAAACAACTCAACTCAGTCGATGACGTCACTTACTACGATGACTTAATTTTTACGTTCAACTTGATTTCATACGGCAAAAAACCGTTGTGACTACGGATTTACTTAGTAACTTTTACGGGAAAAACTTGTTCCTGTATGGTAAAAAACCGTTGTGCCTACGGATTTACTTCTTAACTTTTACGGTTTTGCACAACCAACCCAGCTGCCAATTTAAAACCGTAAATTTTACGGGATTTTTTTTACAGTGTATGCTATGTTACCGCTAAAGCGTATATATAATTCAGTTATTTCATGAAATAACTACTAAGTCTCTTCTGGGGAACACATTTACTAGGCATTCAACTAGGTAATGCATGGAATACCTTGTTATTCTATGAAATAATGGATTTAGAATATTTAGGTAATTCATGAAATATTAATATTTAGAAACGCATTTTTGCAAGAATTGAAAAAAGAAATCCGAAAATTAATGATGCAGAGTTACATTGTTCCTTTTATGCTTATAGAAGTCTCTACTAGCGAGCACATTTGATAACGATGAAGTAAGCCTAGTAACAACAATTTTTGATTATGTAGAGACGAATTTCCAGAAGAACTTGCTCAAGAGAAGCATGAATTCGAAGTTTAAAATTTAAAGTGGAAATAGGTTTTCTTCTCTCTAGACAAATATACCAATAAAGCCTAAATTAAAAAAAGTAATACAAGCAATCCTATAGTATTTGAAGTAAACGAAATTCATACCGCAAAAACAAGGAATCCATTCTAGTTCACTTTTTCAAGGGCTAGAAACTATTCGAAATGGATTCAAAAGAATATTGAAGGAGTTTTCTGTTGAAGCAGGCCTATTTTTCGCCAAGAAAAAGCTTCTCATTGCCCGAACTCCCCAAAAAATCAAACAGGAGCAAAACCATAAGAACAAACGTCAAAAGAAAAAGGAAAAAGCATTAAACACGCTAATAAGAGCAACAAAATACTAGCCATCAAGCTTAATTAATAAACTTTCATAAGGTAAAAGACTTACCCCTTTAGAATCCAACCAGATAAAACTTGCCCGCGCTTTCGAGAAAAGCAAAACAATAAACACTACCACTCCGTGGCGCCATCTATATTCCCAAAAGAGGAATAGAAAGGCAGAAAAAAAAAAGAAAAGGAGGAAAGAAGAGGCCAAAACAGCAATCTCTTTGCCAGCATGGGAAGGAGACAAATTCAGAAGTATTAAGAGAGAAAAAAAATAGGTTAGGAAATAGGAGAGGAATAGGTTTTTTTCTCTCTAGATATTCTTATAACAATTCTGTTACCTTCAGTGGAAAGTCAAACTGGTAGTCTTCCCAATGAATATGCATAAATGCATTTTCAACTTAGATAGGTTTGATCCTTTGGGTTTTTCACACTGGGAACCGGCAAACTACTCATGTCATGACTAAGATATTAACTCTTCTATGAGATGGAACATGTGTATCCAGTAGAAAAATTGGATTGTCTTTGGATCGTGAAAAGAATTCATTATATCACATCAATATGCATGAAACAAACCTGCAAGAGGCTGGTAAACACTCCTTCATTGTTGTTTGAAGTACAGGGTGTTCATTAATTATTGTCGGGGTTTCCGTACCTCATAACTTTCGAATAAAAAATATTACGCAAAAACCGATTACGCATTCGTAAATTACAACTCAAAGAATTTTACGTGGCAACAGTGCGATCTTAGCGCATTTGCAGTCTGGGTAATTATGACGTCATAAATAAAAATGGCGACCGTGCAAGAAAAAGCAATGTGTGTATTATGGTTTTTCGAAACTAAATCAGTCATAACTACTCAACGTCGCTTCTGGACCACGTACAAGAAAGATCCTCCTTCGGATAATTCTATCAGACGCTGGTTAACACAATTTCAGGAAACTGGTAGCGTTCTACACCGAAAGGGAGCGGGAAGACCGAGTTCTTCGCAGGAAAATGTTGATCGCATACAAGAAACGTTTACTCGCAGTCCACGAAAATCAACGAGACAAGCAGCTGTGCAGTTACGTATGCCGCATACGACGATATGGAACGTTCTCCATAACCGCCTTCATCTGAATGCCTACAAATGCCTTGGAGGGAAATCGAATTTCGTCTCGATGTGTAACGAGCCACGAAGGGCAGCCATGTGCAAATTCATTAATCTTTTTAATATCATTAATACAATTCTTTGAGTTGTAATTTACGAATACGTAATCGGTTTTTGCGTAATATTTTTTATTCGAAAGTTATGAGCTACGGAAACCCCGACAATAATTAATGAACACCCTGTATTTATTGGTTGCATTGAAATACTTGTATATTAGTTTTCGTTGTTGTTTAGTTTACAGTTTTAAATAAATGAAGTACGTGAAAAGTGTAACCAAAACTCAGATTCTGCTTTTGTCTACCCTGAGGGGTGTTCAAAAAATAACGATTAACTCTTTTCCATTCAAAACACACAGGGTGGTCCCATAGCTAATTTTTAAACCGTTAGAAATAGACATATAGTTCCTATAATAAAAATGGTTTAAATGAAGGGAAAAATTATAATATATGTTTTTTCAGTGAATAAATATATTCCTAAAGTGCTACGAATTCTAACTTTTTATATGGTCTCCCGGTCCTATCAGTCATATTTAGTAAAATATTTTTGACACTCTAATATTTTTTGAAAAAAAAAGTCCCACTCTTCTGCGACTAAAACTGACCGAGTTATGAAGCTTTGAATATCGCTGACATAGACCACTTTACACCATTTCAATAGCCGTATTGAATACAATCCACCAATCAATGCACAACACTTGCTCGACGTGGCCGCTGATTGGATAAAAATCATGAAATTCGAAGCTCCAGAACTCGCTCAGTTTTAGTCGCAGAAGGATGGAGCATATTTTGTTTAAAATGCTAGAGTGTCAAAAATATTTTACTAAATATGACTGATAATACCGGGAGAACGTATAAAAAGTGAGAAACTCGTATTTTTTTTCAGAAATGTATTTAGTGACGCAAAAAAAACATATATAATTCTTCCCTTCATTTAAAGCATCTTTCCAATTGCTTTGCTTTGATTAGAATTTCGAAAGAAGAATATAAATAGTATGTAAATAAAAAAAAAGCTCCTTTCATAAAACATTATTATTTTATTTGTTTTCAATCAATGTTAAACATTTCTCTCGCATATATATCTATTTAAACACGTGAAATTTGACGGAAAATCTCTTGAATGAAGAGGTAATTTGCACCTGTCATACCATGACGGGTGATTCTCTGTTATACATATATTTGTTAAAAATCCTTAACTATTTTTAAGTAAATGTTCTTGTAATTTTCATAGATCAGAGCAGACAAAAGAAAAAAAACATTCAGCTTTTTTTTACTGAGAATGATTATCATAAGTAATTTTCATTTCCATGGATTACATCCTTTTTAAGAAAAGTGTATATTGAATAGATTTCAGCAGAAAATCAAATACATTGGGTTGTCAATATAATGTGGACACTTTAGAATTTGCATATTTTTTCGACTATCTCCGAAAGTCTGCATGGATTTTTTTAGAATTCCGAACATATAAAGAATAGGCGTGGACTCACATTTTACAGCGAAGATTTGATTCCGAGAGCATTTAGAGGTCCTACCAGAAAGTGATGAAGTCAAAAATAATTTCAACTCATCCCGTTTCACAGAAAGCTGGTAACGAGATGAAACTTTCATCAATGGTTATGTTTGATGTGCGTAATATTTACATGCATTTTCGCGAAAATAGCACAAATATTTGGGATGATATAAAAGTTTTCATAAAAAATCTCAAATTTTTCCACATGTTTTTTGCTTATAACATGCAGAGTTTCAAACCAAATTGTACGAAACTTACAAAATACTTGACACTGTTTAAATGAAGCATTGTATTAAAAGTTGAATTTAAAAATTTGAATATTCCAGCAAATATGAGAATTTGTAATAAATAATTTTTTACTGTTCATATGCGAAATGTAGCATAATTTTTTTCATAACTTCAGAACCAGATATATAGAGAAACTTATATAAAAATTCCAGTTCAATACCAGTAGTATTCAGGAAGATATCGGCATTAAACTTGGTGAATTTCAATACACTCTAAGAGAAGCTAAATGATGAGGGTTCTTGAACATACTGATATTTTTTTAAATTGAATCTTCGAACAGCAATCGTCGAACCATAATTTATATTATGTATTAAACTTATAAGTATATTTGAGTATTCAGCAGGGTATTCAACTTTCATAAAATTCAATATTACTGTTCGAAGATTCAAGTTTAAAAATATCAGTTTTAAAAATTTAATATCTCATCCGCATCATTTAACTTCTCTTAGATTGTACCGAAATTCACTAGATTGCAATACCGATATCTCTCAGAATACTAATGGTATTGAAATGGAATTTTTATGCAAGTTGGATTATGTATCTTACTCTGAAATTATGGAAAAAAATTACTCTACATTTCGCACATGCCGAGGGAAAAATTATTGACTATAAATTTTCATATTTTCTTTAATATCAAATTTTAATACAATGGTTCTTATACATATTGCCAAGTATTATGCATGTTTCGTACAATTTGGTGGAAAACTTTGCGTGTTATAAGCAAAAAACATGCGGAAAAATTTGGGATTTTTTAAGAAAACCTTTATACCGTCACGAATATTTGTGCTATATTTGCGAAAATGCGTGTAAATATTACGCACATCAAACATAACCATTGATGAAAGTTTCATCTAGTTATCAGCTTTCTGCGAAACGGGATAAGACGGAATTTTTTTGTTTTCATCACTTTCTGGTTTGTGCCCTAAATGCTCTCGTGATGGAATTTTCACTGTGAAATGTGAGTTCAGGAATATTCTTTATATGTTCGAAATTCTAAGAAAATCCATGTAAACTTTCGGGAGATATTCGAAAAAATATTCAAATTTTCAAACGTCCACATTATATTAGCAAATCACTGTATATTTAAATTAAAATGTAAGTTTATAAAATAATTATATCAGTCTTTAGAAATATCTTTGTGGAAAAAAGTGCTTATGTTTAAACAGAAACAACAACCTGTCAGTTACAGTTTTATGGTCAATTATTTTTGAAGAGATTAAGTGTTGTTAATAGCTACCAAACTAATATATTTACAATGCATGTAAAAATTTTTTAATAATGCTGAAAATTGGGAAATAAAACCAGACTGTACAATCTATTTTATATAAAGAAAGCCTCTGCTTTTACTGTTTGCTAAATTACTACGATTCGATTGTATATTAAAATTTGGTATGATTTAGGTTAGTTCCTTTATGCAATTAATCTTCAAAATGTTTCTTACATCTAATTTATTTGATATTAATTTTGCATAAATTTTTTTTATGAAATAAGAAATTTTCAAATTATTTCAGTTTGAATAGATTCATGAAGCGTTTGAAAAATTCTACGTATGCATGAATTAATTTTGTAATGAAACATTATTTTATATTTTTAACCTTTTATGTAACAGTTATTAAAATTGTATATAAACTTTTTGCTTATCCGAATTACTAATAGGAAAATTACAAAAACTATATTTACCGATTTGAAAATAAATCTTTTATAATTATCTTTTAAAACTAATAGTTAAATATCTTTTGGCTTCAATATGTTTCCACCTAAAACTCATTATCCTTTATCTTTCTTCCGCCTACTTTATCTCGCCTACCCACTAAACAACAAAAGCAGATAATGTCTTATTTTTTCTAATGATTGATAGGTTTACAGTAATGCTGGAATTTCTTATGTGAGAATGAAAATATGTTTTATTTTCAGATTTTTATATGTTACTCATAAGTTTGGAAGAACATTTTATATACCAGTTCATTCCTTACATCTTTGCAACACTAATGCGTCTTAAGAAAAAGGAAATATATGAGAGGAAAAATAATTTAATGGTACAATTTGTCAGAATAAGGTCATTAATTTCTTTTTATCACGAGATTATCTGGTCACGAGGCTGATATATACTTCATATTATGCGCGGCAGATCACATGCTATGTTTTATTTACAGTGTCTTAATATTTAATTTGTATCATGAAATATCTAAAATATACTTATTTTTACTCATTATTTTAATTCCACAATATTACAAAAGCATCCACCAGAATTTTTTCCAACAGTACTCGTCGCAAAGAATTGTAATTTTTAGAAGCCATAGTGAAGCCACTAAAATGTACTGTCAAGACCTCGTGATTTCCAAAAATCATACACAATGTCTGCAGAAAAGACGACCACCGATATACCCAATCGATCCTTCCCCTAATAAAAGATTAAGGTGCGACATGTTTGAGAACCATGATATTTAAGAAAGAAAGAAATAGGCTCGATATTCTTGCTGTGTTCTTCACCAACCTGTTCGAAACCTGGTAAACTGATGTGTACTTCGGCATTACATTGCATGCTGTTGAATATTTTCCTGAATTTCCTCCAAGCAAAACATAAATGTTCCAACTCTCTCTGAAAGTCCACCAGAAACACAACCAACCCTACGCATTACTCCCTTTGACAAGAAGTTGATGCCAAACTTTCTTTTTATTAAGGATTCATGGTCTCATATGTTATACCATATATGGTTAGATGTGTTACGTCAAGTGTGATTAGATCAAGTACAAGTGAAATAATTTAACAAGAGATATTAAAAATTAAACTTCGCATTAAACAGAATGGCTCAAAAATGCAGAAACTTCCAATAGAATACAAAGGAAAGATATTTTAATTATACAATAAGGAAATTACATAAGAACCATAAGAAGTAAACAATATCAATAACAATATACCTTTTGCGCGCAAAGCAGCAGCATCCAGTTATAGCATTAACAATATTATCTATAATCAACTAACCAATTAAGATACAATCAAACAAAAAAAATTATGCTTCAATAAAAATTATAACACATTAAGATTAAACAAATAAAAAGGAAAAATGAAAGGGAACTCGAATGGCGAACCAGTTTCCAACAACACATTTAAACCTGATTTTAAACAAAATTAATTTATGAATGAATTAAAATTCATAGGAATTTTAAAATTTCCAGCATTTCAAACATTTTGATCTATAAAACATTTATAGGCCATTCCTATAAATTTTAATTGATTGATAAATTAATTTTATTTAAAATCAGGTTTAAATGTGTTGGAATATGGTTCGCCATTCCCTTTTTCCTTTCATTTTTTCCATTTTATTTGTTTATTCTTAATGTGTTATAATTTTTATTGAAGCATGATTTTTAGTCTTTGATTGTATCTTAATTGGTTAGTTGATTATAGACAATATTGTTAATGCAATAACTGGATGCTGCTGCGTTGCGCGCAAAAAGTATATTGTTATTGATATTGTTTACATCTTATGGTTCTTCTGTAATTTCTTTATTGTGATTAGGACAATCAACAAAAGATGTTATAAAGTGTTTTCTATATAGCCATCCATATTTATTTTTATTTGAGATATTTTCAACCCTTCCCTTCTCAAAATTCTATTCTTGTTAAGGTTTCAAGGAAAATAAAGGTTTCGTTGCATAGTTAAGTGCAACCAATTATCAAACAGATCTGGGTTGAAACAAGCATAATAAATAGTGATGAAGTGACTTATCAAGTAACCTAAATTCGTATTTGTTTGTATTGCTCACGAATTTAAATTCAGGTTAATTATTTTAAAACACTTAAGCTGAAGGTTTCTTAGTTGCTTGACATTGATGCGGACAAATTCAAATTCTGTTCGTTATCAAACATAATAAAATATGGATTTATCCTTATGTTTCAGATGCTATGAAAGAGAAAACGGTGTAGGAAGTCCGTTGTTATTAATAGATTGGAGAAGGTATAAAATAGAAGAATATTTGCAAAGCCTTTCGTAACATTCTAATTTTCCTACTATGAAAAGAAGGCAATAATCACGGATAACTGAATTGGCGCTTTACGAAAAAAATCGACGAACTTTGTTTGATAAAAGAATTTACTTCAATTTCTATATCCAAATAATGGCACAATTTAGTCAGATTAAAGCCTCTAATTAAAATTTCGAAAAAAAGATCCAAGTTTAGAAGCAAGAGTTTAATTCTCCAAATTAACCATTAAACTAAAAAAATAGAAAGTACTGAAATGTTGGAATTACCAAGTGATTATAGCTATCCCAATAAAGAAACCCAAGACAAAGAGATAAGATGAATTTGTTAAATGTTTCAGTGTAACATTAAGCATGATAGGAACATACAGTTTTTGGAAAACCTTAAGCCTAGAAGTCAAAGAGAGAAAAAAGGCGTAGATAACACATGAAGACTTTATCGATGATTAAGGAAAAATTAGAATGGTATTTTTTTATAATCTGATAGCCTTCTTTAGAAATTACGATTGAAGAAGAATTACTAGACATTTAAGGCAAGGCAAGGATGTTATGAGAATTATAATTGCTGAACTTTAAAAAAGGAATTTTAATTAAAACATTTGTTGAAAATAAAAGTAGCGACATCAGTAAAAGAATATGAATAATTTTTCTGAGAAGGTTTACATTTTAATTATAAAAATTAATTATTTTTTAAAATTTATGTTTTTGCCATTTATTGGAGTTAAATGGTGTCAGTTAATTTATTTTAATTTAATTTCCAATTATTTATTTTCGATAAAGTAGCGTTATAATTAATGTTTTGATTAGGTAAGTTTCATAAGCTATGATTTAATCTTAATATAAATAAAAGTCATTGTGGGTTTGTATGTTTGTATCTATGTTCCACATCTCCTCATAAACCATGGCACTGATTTCAACCAAACTTTGCACACTTATTAATTAAGACAAGGGTAAGATTACTGTCAACTTTTTAAAGTGCAAAATTTAATTGAACAGCCAGTTAATTAAAAAGTAACCGAAACCGTTTTTCCGCTGTAAGTTAGGAACAAATTTTCTCCCGAAAATTATTTTTATACCATCTTACAATTCAAAATTTTACCTTTTTAATGATATCAATTTATATCTGTGACATTTTTCCTTTAATTTTTATTAATTTTTCAAAATTTAATAAAAAGTTGACACGCAGACAATTTTAAAATAAATGAAATTTAATTATGCGAGAGTTGATACTGATGAGTTGCTAGGCAATGGTGTAATTACTTTGTCATTATTTTTTCTGTTTTTTTTTTAAAATATCGTTTGGCAATGTTTCCATTGGTTCTTAAATAATTTAAAGCTTATTTAATTAGATTAAAAATCATCGCAGTTCATATTACCTGCAATTTTTACCTGCGTTTCCCAAGAAATAATAAATCCTTAATAATATATTAAATGAGAAAGCGTGTCGGTTTGTTACGCTTTCGCAACCAAACTACACGTGGAATAACTTATTTTGAATGTAAAACATAACGGGATCATAAAGCAAACCGCGATTATGTGATCTTCCTGAGAAAATAAACAAATAATTTATTAATGGAAGAATAACTGAAATTACTCAACTCGACGCTTGATTTTCATTTTTCGAGTTTGCAGTCTATTTAATTTTAGTTATTTATATTTGTATCTTTTCCATCAGATTTTATTCAAGAAGCTGTCGATAAATTGACGTCGGGGCAGAAATCTATTGATAGATATGATATAGCTGCAAGAGGTTTTAGATTACAGTTTAGAAACTAATGTTAATTATAACTAAAGGAAAATATGCGACGATATAGTAATTTTTTTATGTATTCTTTTGAATGGTAGAAGTGGATGACATATAGCATGATGGATGGTATATTCCACAGATTATAAGGGCCTGATGATACCATTGAGTACAATGATGTAATTTAAAGTGACGGAGAATATATGAGGAACAGAGAATGTATGTTGAATAGGTAATTTTGGCACTGATTAATGAAAGTTTAGGTCAGATAAATATAAAAAAAATATGTCACAAATGGAAGGAGGTATTACAGAATGTATACCTGTAGATACGCTAATGAGCAATAATAATTATCATCAACTTGTTTATATAACTGAGAACAAGTTCTTCAACTCCTTAGAATTGTCAGCGGTACCCTTCCAACAAGCTGAGATTAAAAGTCGGTGTGCTAGTACTATTGATACGTAACCTCGATGTACCGAGACTGCCCACAGTTACAAATTGCACACCTAGGTCCAAACGTCGTGAGAGTGTTTAAAAACGAGAGAGTGTTTTAATTTCACGCATTCAGATAATACCGAAGGATTTACCATCCATGTTCAAAAGGTAACAATTCCCTTTAAAATTAGCATTTGACAGGTTCAGGGCCAGACACTCAAAGGGGCAGGCGTACATTTAGAAAAACCATATTTTTCCCATGGGCAACTATATGTGGCGTGTTCACGTATGTCCAGACCACAAAATCTCTACATTCGTGCAAAAAACGTAAAACAAAAAATGTAGTATTCAAAAGTGTGTTAGAATGGATAAACAAATTACCTAACTATAGCAACATACACTCCTGTTAGTCGTCCACTTATGTATTATCAACCGTCAAAACTTTTAATTTCCCCTTTCAACATGTAACGAAGCATTTACATTCGTGAATTTAAAAAAAATAATAATTCAAATTCTTCGAGCACGAAGTCGCGGGTAACAGCTAGTAAATCATAATTTTCGTTCCGCTATTAGTATCATAGGTCTTTTAAACGAAACACAAAATGTTTCATTAATCAAATTTGGATTTGCTTGACTTATATATAATTCTTTTATTAGAAAAATATACAACTTCAAAATTTTTATTTTAAATAAAATTTACCCAGTTTGGGTTTCCTAAAGAATTAATTATTTAAATTCTGTTGGAATTACTCTCCTGTTCCGTTATGCCATAAACCTTTCAAGACTTTAAAGGTAAAGGCATAACATAACGCAGGCCAGACTACAAGGCAATCAAAAGTGTTTTTTTTTTATTGTATGCATTGCATTCTAATGTACCGTCTCTGAAGGTTTAGTTATGAACTAAAAAAAGTTTATATAAGAAAGGCACATTGCACATAGGATCACCGAATAATAAAATCTATGTAAATGCTTCTAACTGGAAGTTATTAGTAGTCTAATTAAACATACCAAAATTCAATCCCTCCCAAAATTTGCTAACTTATTTTGCTTATTAGGTGGATATAAATAACAGCATAATTAATCTACTCTGTTATTTATATTTACTGGTCGTGAAAGTAACTGAGAATAACAGCCGAAACTATTTTAGAAGGTTTTAGAAATATTAGGAAGGATAATATATTCTAAAGCATTGAAAATGTTGTTTCAGCTAAAAATAGGCAGTACAATGAATAAACTCAGGACAAAAATAAATACCCAATCCTTTCCGTTCTACAAAATTTTTTGGGAAATCCATTTGAAATTTTAGGTTTAGAAAAAGCAACAATAACGAAATATTCACTTTTATATATGCAGGGTGACAATTATTGAGCTATCTGTTAAAAAAATCTTGATAACTTTTGGATCGTTGGCGAGATTCAGTTAAAACTTGGCGGTTGAATGCAGGGATGAATATAGGGACTTTTTTAGCATGCGCACTCTTATTGTTGCTGTGGTTCATTTCTCGTTGAAAATGTCGAAATACAGCGTTTCTCAGCTCATATCAATCTTCAAGACTTACTATTCGAGCAATAACAGCCCGATTGTGGCTCAAAGGAAATTTGCGACCGAGTACAAGCTGAAGACAACTGGACCAAGTGTTATAGCAATCAAAAATGTGATTGAAAAGTTCAAGATAACTCATAGTGTCGATGTCTCGACACTTCAGCGATTTTTGCAGAATTTTGCTCTTCGTCTGCGCCACGTCATAGTCATTGATGACAAGCATATCGAACATGTCATAAACTAAATCCGAATATATGTAGTTACTTTTAAAATATGAATAAAATTTTTGAACTATTTATATTTTATTTCATATAGCTGAATAGTTGTCACCCTGTATTACATAATGATAGAGGTTGAATAATTTACAAGAGACTTATTTGATTAATTAGACCAACGCAGGGTTGGAAGTTATGCCAGGTATATTTGGGAACGGGCTCGTAATTGTTTCATTTGGTAGGGTGTATGATTGTTTGCTTGGTATGATGCTTTCTGTTTTGTTTACTTGTATTGATTTTCATGAAACTTTCTGTTTTGTTTGTTTCGGTTTATATGAAAATTTCAGTTTTGTTTGTTTTAACTCAATTGATATTTTCGGCTGTGTTTAAATTGCTTTATATGAAATTTTCGTTTTGTTTATCTTGCTGCTTTATGTAACCTTCAGTTTTGTTTGTTATCACTTTTGGTAATTTTCAGTTTTGTTTGCCCTGATGTTCGGATTATTTGATATTATTTTGCAATGATTTAATTGGTATTTTGTGCGTCAAATGCCTTTTTGCCTTTGGGACTTTTGTGACCTTTTGATCACTACCCCCTACCCACGGGGTGTTGTATATATGTTCCTCTGTGTTTTTGTTTGTGTTCTTCAGTTCGTTTGCAGTTGTGTTTTTTGTAAAGATGTGAATTTTATTTTGCTCTTGTCCCAGGTGGGCGTTTTGTAAATATGTTTTCTCTGTATATTCTGCTTGTACTATCATAATGTATTCCTATTCTGTGGAAATTTTTCGCCGTCCTGGTGAATATGTATCATTTTCTGTTGGAAAAATAGATGCTGTTTCGGGGGGTTGGGCTCTATTGTTCCTTCCGGGGCTGTAGTTGGCTCTCTTTCCCCGGCGGCCCTTGTAGTGTCTTACACCCTGACGGGTAGGCCGGCCGCCGTGGGTCAAGAAGAAGAAGAAGATACTTCACCCTCAATAAACTCAGAGTTAAATGCGTTAAACCATATTTCTCATCTCTCACCTACAATCTTGTAGAAGCGACTTTATAGTCAGCGTGTTAGCTTCATCTGATATACTTTCAAATGGATCTATTACTTTATATTATTTACTCTCCAAAGGAAACTTTTAGAAAGAAAATAAGATTAATTTGAGTACAGTAATTGAATAATTATTTCCTCTCAGAGTTTAACATTCGTATGTAAATGCTTTAATGGATCGTTATGAATGAAATTAGGGAACATATCTTGATATTCCAAGGTCAGTTGTATTCCAATTATTATAACAAAAAGTTTTGTAGGAATGATCTATGACAACCATCATTTAAATTAATTTATGAAGATATGACATTTAATAGAATTTTAATTTATTTTCTGTGTGCAGGTAACCACTTAGATTGAAATTTTTAAAAACCTGTTTCAAGAATTAGATGTTTGCATTTTTAGTGTACTAAATTCCAAATTAAAAATTTTCATCTGCAGTTTTGAAATTGATTGTGATTTTAGGAAGGGAATTATAGCTTTAGATAAAAGGGATCTTATTTTAATATCATAAAATCTTTTTGACTTAAGAAAGAGGCTATTAAACCTAAGATATTGTTATTAGGAATAAAAATGCAGTTCCTTACAAAAAATGCAGTTTTTCTGTAAGCAGTAATTTTGCTATTAAAATTATGACTATTTTACAAATATTTTTATCTTTTCACTTTGCTTTGATGAAAGAGTTTTAGAAAAAAAATTATAGATGTATAAAATTAAAATATTACCTTTTCATTAAATTTCTGAATCTCTGAGGGCAATTTAGGTAACTCCTGTTTACCGCTTTTCCATAATATTTTAATGGATTCGAATAACGTTGTAAATTTCAGGAAAGATTGAGAATAGTAAACCTTTGCTGAGATGCTAATAAAATTTTATTAATTGATTGAGTTAATTTTTGTTTGCATTTAAGTCATTATTTTGTTCCAATCATTTAAATTTTGTAATTTCGAAAAAGAGAAATACAAGGGTTATAAAGCATAATTATGTTTATACCTTACTTAAAACCTCTTCATACTAAACACAATATTTCAAGTAGATAACTCATAAAAATGTTCAAATTTTGATTCGAAATGAACTTCAGAGCTCAAATAATATATTCAAATAATTACAGTTACATTATATGAGGATATTTCTTCACATTACTTGACATTAAAAAATTGTTCCCTCAGACATCAAAAACAGGAAGAACATGAATGTGAGTTTAGCATACGGACTATCTGAATCTTTTTCAAATTGTGCCAAAATATCTTCCATATCTGAGACAACTCAAAATAAATGTGCAAAATTATTGCAAGACACAGAGTTTAAATTTTTTTTCAAAGCACAGTTTTTCATAAACTTATTTTATAATTTTACCACAAATCAGGGTATTTTTTATTTTTCTTCAGTTTTTCATAGAATACTCATTTTAGTAGATGTGGCTTAATATGAGAGATCTCACTTGAACTAAGCAAAAAAAAATCATTTGTCTCCAGATTCTTATAACACCATTGCGCAATAGCATTTTATTTCGACATGTCATATTCTAATACAATATTGGGAAATGAATTGGCACTGTCCATTTGAAATGATAATTATTGAAGACTAAAATACGCACCTTGTACCAAGAAATATAAAGTAGAAAAGAGCCGGAAAACATATATAAATGTAGCACTCATGAATATGTAACCTTCTGATGATAAGATTTTATTTAGAGAAAAACCAGTTTTAGAATTCTGAAAAATTCCTTTTTCGATGGTATTGAGCTTCTTTATGCTTTAAAAACCAGTTTTAGAATTCTGAAAAATTCCTTTTTCGATGGTATTGAGCTTCTTTATGCTTTAAAAATCGATTTACAAATAGCTTTCAAATCTCTAGATTTGCTGATTCAAAGCTTCCTAGGAAGTATTATTTTATTTGATACTGGCTCTGTCGAAACAAATTTAGACCTAAAGCCAATTAAATCAAAAGGTTCACGACTGCCCCAATTTTGATGGCAGGGACGATTCGAGGTGGATATCCACTTTCCTGAACAATAATTATCAAATCAATATTCATATTTAAAGAAGAGAAGGCCACTATAAAAACACAAACTTTAATGACGATGGAGAAATCTAAATTCAACTATTTACACTGTTCACACAAAAAAGTTAATCTGTTGCCACTGAATTTAAACAAAATAATATTTATTTATATTATTACAAAATATTTCAAATTTTCCGTTCAAAAATGTTAATTATTTATATAGCATTCAGTTTATTTTGAACGATGACCATCTTTGAAAGTCGTGATACTGGCTTTTCATATCTCTTCCCAGATATCCTGACTTTTACTGGTGTATGCCAATTAATAGAACAGTTTAAGAAAATTTGCTCTATTCTAAGACTTTCTGAGAACTATGTCTACAGTAAGTTAGAGAATGGGCATTTGTGGTTGGAATTTGCACCAACATACGTTTTGAGATATAATGAAGAATTTGTATAAATCACATATACAATGTCAATGACTAAGGGGCCACATTTCAACTAATTGCCTTAGGCGTTTTGGAATAAACTGCCAGATAGTAGTGTTTGCATCATTTTCAGTCAAGAAATACAATTTTTAAATGGCAAAATGTTATATTGTTTGACTTTTCATTGAAGTATTGCATATTTTGGGTACAGAATATTCAGTTTGTGGATTCGTTTTTGCTGTGGATCTGAAATTTGAACACGCTTAAATAAGAAAACTAATAAAATTTTCTTGATTAATTGGAATTAAAACTGTAATATCTAATTGAAGTTGTTAGGCAAAAGAAAAATCCTAAAATGGAAAAACAATAAACGATATAGAAATTAAATTTATCATGGAACGTAATTCTGAAAATTATTGAATATATTAAAAATTTTTTCAGGAAGATCGGAATATTGAAGGATATTTCTATATTTCAATTAATTTACAAATCCATTTTACTTTTCCCTCGGACTATTATAAACCTAGGGGAAGGTCTGGTCAACGTGGGATTTAAAAATATCCATTTTACTGATTATTATTCAAAGTAAAAATGTTAGCAGATTAAATTTGATTGAAATTTTTATATTTGTGGTTTTATTGATCTTCATTCGTATATTCGTTTCCTAATCTTCTACTTTTAGAATTGAGACTGTGGAGTTTTTGAAATAGGAAAATTTTAAATTTGTTTTATCAATCAGTCTTTAATTACTTGGAATTTAATTTCACAACAAATTGTAATTGATCTAAATGAGCAATGTGTTTCAACAATTATCCTGATTAAAAGTAGAAGTATCAAAAAATTATCAAATCTAAATGAACAATGTGTTTAGGCTGTTACTTATCACTGAATGTTTATTTTGACTAAGTGTGAACAATTATGACTTTAAAATATTATTAAAGCAATTTGAAACGATTGCAACTTATCTTCAAATTTATATAGTCATTAAATTTTACAACAAGACAGGTTTGTATTTATTTGTTATTAATATTCGGAAAAAGAAGAGTTATTATTGCAAAAATCTTAACAGTGAAACCGAATTCTAAAACTTAATAGCATATACATAATTATTTGGCATGATATAAAACATTTTCAGTGTTTAATAAAAGTTTTCCGAAGATATATTATACATAATATTCATCGTATAGTAATGTTAATTCTTCATTCATGAATGATAAGCTTGAAATTTGCAAATATGGCTTCAAAATTTTCCCTGACAATTCGAGGAAAACATCTAGACATCATTAGAAGATATTAATAACTTTCTACTTAGTTATAATTTATTGTTATTTCACAACTCTGGAAATGAAGTTACGCTTAAAAATTAACTAAGATCCTGTCTACTATTTGCCTTGCCCAGGGCGTCATGTGTGACAGTGCATAATTGTTTTTCTACAGTTATCCTTTTTGGAAGATATAACCTTAGTTGTTTTCCGGGTATCTTTTTATAATCTTATTCTCTGACAACTTTTTATGAAAAACAATGATACGAAAGTGGTTTAAATGTTTTCTTGACTTCGCAAAGTGCGATTCACTTCGATTATTTCTTAAGATAAGTTGTAATATTTTGAGAAGATGTATTACTCTTTATATGCTTAATCATGCGAGTAACTGGAATGCTATGGATTAATTCTATTCTGTCTATCATATGAAGTATTTCTGACGGAAAAAAATTAAATTTCGCTTAAGTTACAACACTTTCTTGTAAACTAATTCACGAAGAGGAATTCCATTCGTTGTTTAGATGTCTAAAACAATTTATACAGAAATGTTAGATGTGAAATAGCTGTAGTTTCAGAAGTATTCGTATGATAAAAACGCAAGATAAATCGAGAAAAAATGGAAATAATAATGATAATGGATAGAATTCGTTTGACGTTACCAGAAAGATGCACTTTTCGGAATATTATTGGGATGCCTCCCGTCCTGACGAGCAATATATGCTGATACTCTTTCAATTATTATTAATTCTTCTATTTTTACCTCGATTTTTTTTGTGTGAAAAGTCGATGAACACATTCTCGATTTTATTTTTCTGTTTTTACATAACTTTTTGTCAACCCGTTAGCATTGAAACGGCGTTCCTGACCGTTAAATGATAAGCATCTGATTGCATGAAACCACACGACCCGTCGCTAAATGATTAACAAAGAGCTTTTAGGTGTGGTCTGATTATAGAAATTTCTTTATAATCCACTAGCTGTAACCCGCGACTTCGTGCGCGAAGAATTTGAAGTTTTAAATTTTTTTAAATTCACGAATGTAAATGTTTCGTTACATGTTGAAAGGGAAAATTAAAAGTTTTGACGGTTGATATTACATTATTGGACGACTAACAGGAATGTTTGCTGTTATAGTTAGGTAATTTTTTTTATCTATGCTAATACACTTTTGTATACTACGTTTTTTGTTTTACGTTTTTTGCACGGATGTAGAGGTTTTGTGGTCTGGACACACGTGAACACGCCACATATGATGCCTATGGGGAAAATATGGTTTTCCAAATGTACGCCTGCCCCTTTGAGTGTCTGGCCCTGAGCCTACCTTTTGAAATTGGGTGGCAAATCCTTCGGTATTATCGGAATGCTTGAAATTAAAACACTCTCTCGTTTTTAAACACTCTCACGACGTTTGGACCTAGGTGTGCAATTTGTAACCGTGCGCAGTCTCGGTACATCGAGGTTCCGTATCAATAGTACTGGCACACCGACTTTTAATATCAGCTTGTCGGAAGGTACCCCTGACAATTCTAAGGAGTTCAAGAACTCTACAGGATATGATGTTAGTTGCAACACATATATTTTTTTTTATTTATCTGACTTAAACTTTCATTAATCAGTGCCAAAATTACTAATTCAACAATCATTCTCTATTCCTCATATATTCTCCGTTATTGTAAATTACATCATTGTACTCAATGGTTTCATCAGGCCTTTATAATCTGTGTACCACCCATCATGCTATATGTCATCCACTTCTACCATTTAAAAGAATACATAAAACAAAATACTATATCGTCGCATATTTTCCTTTAGTTATAATAAACTTTAGTTTCTAAATTTTAATCTAAAAACTCTTGCAGCTATATTCTATCTATCAATAGATTTCTGTCCCGGCGTCAATTTATCGACAGCTTCTTGAATAAAATCTGATATGGAAAAGTATAAATTACTAAAATTAAATAGACTGCAAACTCGAAAAATGAAAATCAGGCGTCGAGTTGAGTAATTACATTTATTATTCCATTAATAAATTATGTGTTTATTTTCTCTGAAAGATCACATAATCGCGGCTTTCTTTATGATCACGTGATGTTTGACATTGAAAATAAGTTATTCTACGTGTAGTTTGGCCGTGAAAGCGTAACAAACAGACAGACACACTTTCTCATTTAATATATTATTAAGCATTTATTATTTCTTCGGAAACGCAGGTAAAAATGACAGGTGATATGAACTGCGGTGATTTTTTAATCTAATTAAATAAGCTTTAGAATTCTTTAAGAACCAATGAAAACATTGCCAAACGATATTTGAAAACAAATAAACAGAAAAAATAATGGCAAAGTAATTACACCGTTGCCTAGCAACTCATCAGTATCAATTCTAGTATCATTAAATTTGATTTATTTTAAAATCGTCTGCGTGTCAACGTTTTTTTTAAATTTTGAAAAATTAATACAAATTGGAAGAAATATGTCACAGATATAAAATTGATATCATTAAAAAGGTAAAATTTTGAACTTTAAGATGGTATAAAAATAATATTCGGGGGATAATTTTCTCCGAACTTACAGCGGAAAAACGGTTTCGGTTACTTTTTAATTAACTGACTGTTTAATTAACTTTAGCGCTTTAAAAAGTTGACAGTTATCTTACCCTAGTCTTAATTAATAAGTGTTCAAAGTTTCGTTGAAATCAGTGCCGTAGTTTAGGAGGAGATGTGGAACATAGATACAAACATACAAAAATACATACAAACATATATACAAACATACAAACCCACAATGACTTTTATTTATATTAAGATTTGTACGTAAAACGATTTTTGAGTGAATTTATCAGTAAAACAAATTTGGTGAACCACATTTGGTTTAAAGTTATTCTCTAATAGGGACACTCGTTACGTTTCAAAGATTTATAAACTTTTATATTTTATTATTCATCTTTTCATTTAAAGCAATTACAAGTAAAAATTTTAAGACCTATATACCTTTTTCCTTTGTTTTTTGTATATTATTGAAAATGAACAAGCTTCATCTTACTGATAGAGATCACTACTCATACTTTCTTGAAATTGATTAAATTTTCGAATTTTAGAAATGGTACGACAATTATGCAACTTTTTCATGCGACAGAATCAACTTCATTCATCGAAGTAATTAAAAAATATTTTACTTGCTTTAATTTTCTTTAAGTTAAATTTAAAATTATTTTTCGAAAGAAAATTATAAGGTCTTAGAAAACGCAGTGAAGTGACTTTTGAAATAGCTACTTAAATAAATAAAAGCAAATAATAAATGTTCGCTTAAAAGTATCGCTTTTAAACTGCAAGTCAGACACCTTCCTTGGAATATTATTTAATGAAACTAAGAAAAATACATCTTGTTATTCTTTTCTGTAGAAAGATCGTTAAATTATTTTTGTTGCTAGAAAAAAAATTATCTTCGAAATATTTTTTGAAGCCATCATCTTATCTCATTTAATTAAGTTTTCGAAGTGGAAATTAGATTAAAAAGCATTCTTATCGAAATAAGAGCGATATTCTTCACAGTTTAATTTTAAATTCCATTTTTAAATGAAAATTGAAGAAATAATTTCAAGTAATAATAAGCGAAAAAAATTCAACTTTGACTATACTTTGCATGAAGATGTGTGTCTTGATTTAGAAACGTTTGCTCAATTTCTTGGAATTATTTCGTAAAAATACTTTTTCATTCAAACAGTACTTGTGAGTTATGATTCTTGGAATGAAATCATTAATGTCAATAGCAGTAAAATGTAGATTAGAGACAAACATCTAAAGACGTGAAAGCATTGATTTTCGCATACATGAGTAAATAACAATATAAATTTCAACAGAATGGTGCACCGAATGATCAAATATCAAGATTTAGTAAATCATAAGTTTATTTATCATAGTTTTATCATAATGATATATATATATATATTCTTTTTATTATAATATTATCATGTTTATTATATTATAATATCATTAGTTATTTATCATAAGTTGTATGATTTAGTAATAATTTCTGTTCATGTGTGCAAACTCAAGCAGAAAATGTAATCAGTTACAAAATAGTGAGACTATTCAAAGGTGTGATCCAAAAGCTGGTATAAAACAAAAGAGATCAATTTATTGTTCAACATAGTATATTGGCCTCATGTTATCTCCTTCAAAGTCGTTTCTTCTGACTGCAATCCACCATTTTTCACAATCATCGACATGTGTCTTAAAGTCCTTTCTCTGAAACCCCTTAAAGCTTCACTTGAATTTTCATTTACTGCAGAAATAGACTCAAAATTGTAATCATAAAGAGCCAGTTTCAACCATGGAAATAAAAAAAGTCACACGGTGCAATATCAGGTTTTTACGTAGCAGGTGATTTTTTGAATATTGTTGTCAAAAAATCTCGAATAAAAAATGACACCGTGAGAACGGGTATTATCGTGCAGCATAATCCATGAATTATCCCTCCAGAAATCAGATAATTTGCGACGAATTGCTTCCTGCAATGTCTAAAAACACTCAAATACTTTCTTACTTATTGACAGTTTGGAGAGTTGTTAAAAATTCATAATGTACAACTCTTCGGCAATCAAAGATAAATTCACTATTAATTTGATTTCCGAGCGACTTTGACATGGTGTTTCGATATTGCTTCCCCTTTCAAGCGCCATTCACTTGATTATTGAGTTTTTTTTGTATCAAAAGCATAAATCCAAATTTCATCAGTGCTAACAGTGCGTTTCAAAAGGAATCATCTCTTCAGACGCATCAACACGTTGTTGGTTATGGAACAAATTCAAAGTTTTCTGAATAACCTGAGGAACAAAGCGCCTCAAACCAAAATGACCTCTAACTAGTGGGAGTGGTGTCCCCTAAACTTTCTCGTATACTCCTAGTACATGTAGAGAAAAAATAAGTTAAAAGGCAGTGAAACGAACAAGAAGCCCTAACGCAGTGGAGAAAAAAAATAAGCGATACGTCATACAGCAATTTTCGAGGGTCGTCCAACGCGAAAGTGGAATTAGAAGCCGGCGTGATTACCAATAAGGTTGAGTGTAAGATTAAGAGAACGAAGTTTGCAATTTGAACGCCTTTTTTAACCGATTGACACAAAAATTGGATACAAATCTACCATTAAGGTAGGAAGGCCACATACCAAATTTCATTTATCTAATTAATTTTTAAAGAAGTTATTGCGTTCAAAAGTATGCTATTATACAGACAGACAAACAGTCAACCCTTTGACGGATTTGATCCAAAGTTTGATACAAACCTACATTCCTGATGATAAAAATGTGTACCAAATGTTATCCACGTAGCTATTTGTGAGTTATCGCGTTCACATTAACACGACATACAGACAGACAGACTTACCGTTGATGGATTTTGTCCAAAATTTGATAGAAACCTGCGAATTGTATGTACAGACCACATGCCAAATCCCATCCCTGTAGCTTTAATAGTTTTTGAGACATCGTGTTCATAGACATGCATAATTCTAAAATTGTGTTTTTTGGACTCAGGAATGCCTAAAACGTAGACATTCGTAAAAATCTCGAGTTCGAATTTTTTGACGATTACAATATTTTCTCTTTGTTTACTTCATATACGAGAAAGTAAAAAGTGCTTGACAGGAACCACATAAAATAGAAACTTGCTCAATAATGTCTGTAATTGTTAAACGACGATCATTAACCCTCAATTCTCTAACCTCATCGATACGTTGATGGTTAATCAAAGTGCATGGTCTACCAGATTGTTATTCAGATCTCTACTTTCTTTAAATTTTTTATACAGCTGAAATTATTTCTTTTAGTAGTCTTTAAATGCTTTTCCAACAGTTTTGTTGGAGAAATCGTGTTGCGGAAAAAGAATTAATATTTTATCTCATTAAAACTAAGACGATTTCAAATGATAGTATGGAATCAAGTACTAAGTGTTGCAGATGTTTCTATAAGTCATAAAATATATGATAAAAGTTTGCAAAAGTTTCTAGCACACCATACTTATTTTAAACTTCTATAAGAAATGTTCATGTAGCATAATATGTTTTTTTAAGAAAAATATCATTTATTTACTTTATCATTTATTTATTTATCAGTTATTGATGTCAAACTCTATATTTTTTAGAAGTTCACATTGATTTCATCCCCTGACTAATTGTCTATGTGGTTTATTGCGTTCACTCTTCTCTTTTAACTTTTCATTTTTACGATTTATACTATATCTACCACAGCGCTTCAGGAATAGCAGCTTTTAGCGCATCCGTTGCGTATGTGTTGTATTTTCTTCACCATTACACATTTACGTTTTTATTTTGTCTTTTATTTGACACTCTTCGCATTTTCATCTTTATTCGGTTAAACTTTCAGTTCGATTTTTCATGTCTTTGTATATATATATGTGATATTTTAATTTTTTATCTTTCTTAAATCACTTTTAACGACACCTCATTTTAATTACTTCTACCTCCATCGTAATAACCGCACTACAACTTTCTTTTCGAGTCACGAGTCTTTTCCTGGGAAATTCCCTTCTCTAGGTACTTAAACTTTCTGCGCATTCCCATATGGCCTTTTTGATTCCAACATGTAACAGCGCGCCGCTTCGCAGTTTACCTCTTCCATTCAGGTCATGTAGCTACGTAAAAACAGAATCCTTTACCCAAGAAGAAATAACCTAATATCCACAATGACTAAATAAAAGAAGATTAAGCCAAATATTGTCTCTTCCATGACCAAAATGGACTACATCTCACCTTCATTATAGCATGATTTTATGCTATAATGAAGGTGCTATTTAAAAAATTTGATTTTATTTGATTTCTTGAATGCAGAGAGAAATATTACGCAATATATTAAAATTTCTGTTCTTGAGTTTCCTTCATAAATAATATAATAATATTTAAAATAATTACAGCTTTCAAAATTCTCTAATTTTCTTAGTTGTTTGTTAAGGGTGAACGCCACAAAAGCCTAATTGCGGTATGGTTCGCCAAAAGAAAATTGTAGATTTATTTATAAAAATATATTCCATCGAAATAATCAAACAACTAGTATGAACGCTATGTCTCAGAACAATATTTTATAAGTTTACAGTACATATTAAACAAAATACGTCCCTACTAACTTAAACTTTTATCCATAGACCAATTTATATTGAAGCAACATTTTAATTCTTCTTTAAATTGATACAAGTACAATATATTTTCATACAGAATAGTACAATATACAAGCTGATTGGCATAAATTCAGAAAGATCAAACCATCTTACATTTACACTTTAATCTCCCATACATTTTTTCTATAGAAATATCTAGACTTCTCTCAACAATTTTGCCGGAACACATTTCCTAAATATAAGATCGTGGAAAAATTTTTCATCCCATTTTCGAGTACGAAATAGCTTCAGTCATGAACCTTTCCTCTGTCTACCAGATCTGACATTTATTATAACTTGTTAATCCCCAGGAGGCGCTGACACTGCCTGAGGCGAAAGAATTTATCTTCTCCCGGATATTCTTTTTGATGCAAAGAGCGCGAGACGCCATCTTCATGTGAATAAATCATTAAGTGGAGTTTTCTTTCTATTGTCGTCTACTACATTTACTCCTTCTTTTTCAAGGTTAATCCGTCCCGTTTTGTATCAAAGCGGTTCTGTTTCAGGGATTTCGAAATGCTGTTTTTTAAGAGGGCTGTTACTACAGTGTTGGTTGAATATACATCTGCAGCAAGTACTGCCACAAATTTTAAAAACAAACTTTGTGGGTGGTGCTGAAATTACACGAAAATTTGGCAGACCGAAGTCTGTAGTTAACCACTTTATCATTAAACCTAGTAGCTACGGCACAGAAAACGAACAGGGAGACCAGACATAATTTCTTCAAGGCCAGAAGGGCAGATCATGAGGCTCGTCTGCAAGCAAAAAATGTCTGTAGCTCAAATTAAAGATGAGATACGGACGCCTGTGTTAGTCGAACAATAAGAAAGGCACTGCATATAAATCCTAATGCTGTGTACAAGAAGTTGAAAGGAAAATCTCCACTTTCTAAAAGGCATATTGATTCGCTTATAAATTTTGCCCGGGAACAATTAACTCCTGGCACCAACCGTCATGATGTTGTGTTATCGGTCTAAAAAATGTATTATTTAAATGATTAAATGGATCTAATGTGGAAACTTTCGGCCATTCTGGCTCGATATGTTTACATTAATTTGCGACAGTAGAGAAGCAAGTCTGATCTAAAGACCACAATAAAAAACTGCTGCAATAAAATTCACCCGGATACCTGCTAATGTCTTTCTGGCTCTATAAATCGACTATTAATACAAGTAATAGAGAAATGAGGTTACAACATCACTTACTAAAGAATAAATCATATCGATTCTATATTTTCTTCCTACTTCAACTGTATTGTAAATTCTCAAATTTCTCATAAAAGTTTAAATAATGTAATTAAACTTAAAGTTATTTTTGCTGTGATTTCATTATATCACAAAGTATCCTTGCATTTCATTAAATTAATATATATATATCTAGTCTTGTGTCATGCATTTTTGCGACTTTATGCTTTTTTTTCCAGGGCTGTATAAGTCGTTTTAGATAAAGGTTAGCGAAATAACAAAAAAAATTTCTTTGATTTTCTTGAAATATTTAATGAATCCATTGAAGAATAATAAATAAGTAAGTCAATTTTAATGTTTTCTTATATCAATACGACAACATTACATCCAATCTAGATGCTAATTTTACGAATGGGAAAATTAGCATCTATCTTGGATGTAAAACATCTTTTCCTGAAATCCATTGTTTGAAAATTTTTTAGTTCTGGACAACATAAGTATTAATTAAAGTTTATAAATTCATTGCAAAAGGAAAGAAGATTGAAGATTGCATTCTTTATCAATTTATATCAGAATTTAATTATATTCTAAACTGCCTTCCCAGCGTATCTGTTTTGAATTAAACCTCAAACGAAGAATTAATTTCTTCGATTTTTCTTTTATTTCCTTTTGGAGGTAATCAAAAGACAATTTATTTCAAATCAAAGAACGCAATCAATCAGTGGTTGATCCCTATAGATTAACATTAAAGACTGCTATTGAATCGCTTCATATAAATTGCATTTATATAATACTAGCATAACACGAACTTTGTTGCCCGTTGCATAATGACTTCAACAAAATAAAGATGCCCAGAACGACATAAAATAAAGTTTACCCATTTGCAGGACAATGTTCCCAATTGGGAATATCGAATTGAAAATTCATGTCAAAATAAAATACCATTCACATTGTTTTAAAAAATTGTAAATTATTATTAAAAGTAATCTTGATGTTTTGATACACAAATTATGTTTCAGATATAAATTGGGAATGTACAGAAATTCTTAAAAATGGTCTATTTTTACATTTTAATTTGTGTGTAGCATAAAAATTCCTAAAAAAATTAAGGAACTATTATTTTTACATTTTAATTTGTGTGTAGCATAAAAATTCCTAAAAAAAATTAAAAGACTGTCCAAAATTTCTAAAAATCCGTACACGTACTTAAAAATGTCCAAGTTACTAATAACATGTGAAATATAATTATATAATTAAGAAACGCCGTTGCTATGATTCACTAAAGTTTTATTTTCCCAATTGGGAACATTGGTCAGTCGTGACTATTCTGTGAAAGGAGGAATTTCTCTAATGTGAGTCTCCACTGAAAGTAACATGAAACGGACAATTCTCATATCATTCGGGAAAAGAAATCCACTTCGGTTGTTAAAAGTTTAATTCTTTAATTTTGGCGAAGAATCACCATTCTTATCTGTAATATGAGTGGGGGCATAATTATGAATTTGTCGGATAAGCATTTTATGTGTAGCCGGAATGATAATTCTGTTGTGATTGTTTCTTCTAATTAATATTTCCAACTTCCAATCCAGCTGATTAAAAAGTTTGCTCATCCACGGAAGATAATGGTACGCATACGGCAACTTAAGTGGATTCATAAATATAATTCTGGGTTGGGTGGGTTTTATCAGTTGTATGAAAAGAGAAAAACTACCGTCACAACTTCGCAATAAGAAATAGTGTTTAATTTTATTTGCAAATGTAGTAAATACAGTTGTTGTTTCTGGATGGCTACTGCTTACATCAGCTCACAGGAAACAAAACCAACTTAATCATCTAGAGTTTTGTCTAGAGTCACAATTATCCTTTTACGATTTGGGTCAAAAAGGATTGATCTTAAACAGGACCAAAAGTTTTCGGCTGTATATCTCTGCTGAAAAGTTACAGTCATTGCCTAATTGTAACAACTAGGGTAAATATGCATGATTCGGAGAAAATACAAGATTACAGTGCAATAAGGGCTAAAAAGGGTATTGCATTTGAACAACTTCAAAGAGTGCCATAGGATTCTGTTATAAAGTTTCATTTTCTGCAATTTTTTGTACAAAATATATTTTTTATTCATTTAAATTCATAAAATTTCAATTGAATTCATATCTGCGCTTAGTTATAAAAATAGTTTTTGCAATACTTTGCTTATTATTCAGTCTGACCATCATTGTCTTCCATTTCAATGTATAGTATAATGAGCTTAATCAGAAGTGGCCAATGTTTTCAACTGGGAACATTATGAAAATATATATAAAAAACTTTGTATTCATATTTTAATGATTGATATCTTTAAACTA